>OMLB01014834.1:22632-46828 GCA_900302555.1 Myripristis jacobus
TTGCTAAAGTGCATCAGCAGGCTATACAAGCATACACACCCCTATGACGTAATCACACACACACACACACACACACACACACACACACACACACACACACACACACACACACACACACAAAAGAAACACTCAAGAATTAGCTGAAACTTCTTTTTGCTTTATCTGCGTGTTTACATCCCCTGTGGCATACGGTATTCCCTGTAGTATACAGGGAATAGCTCTCAAAACTGCATTTATACTTCCACCATGCCTGGCAAAAAAGCCCTAATGTTGCCTGCCAGGAAATCGTTTCCTGACCCACCCAAAACCTCATTTTGGCATATTTCATTGCAGCAAAAAGAGAGTGGAGAAACTTTGCTATTAGTATTTTGCACAATTTCAATATGGGACTTCCATCAACTCCTTTGCCATGCCTCAATTTGGTCATATATTTGTGCTGTTGGTAACAGTCTGGAAACAGTCTACTGTATTCGGAAAGTGTTGGAGATTCGTTTTTCAGTTGTCAGGACCATTAGGCAAACACTAACATCTTGCAAAATAGCATTTCTGTGGCAAAGAAAATAATCTGACATACACATATAAATGCATTCATAAAGATTTAATTATTTTTTGGACTTTCTTTGAGTCACATACAATTCAGCCTAGAGCTTTTCTATCACACCAGCATTTGATTTAGAAGTAAAAACAAAAAAAAAAAGATGTACTTTTATGTCTTTAGGCATGCTTGCTAGACCATCTAACCATTCAAGATCTTAGCAGTTTTCAGTTATTCCACTTCCACAATTACAATATAGCCTATCCATTCAAAACCATGAATGCCACTTTACAGAGCTCAAAAAGCTAAAATTTTGCACAGATCCTCGATTTCCTGTATTTTTTAGTGTTTACTTACAGATGCAAAGCGTGATGAGAAATGTGATATAGGTCAACATCTCCCTCAGTATGTTCCTGAGGTATCTTTCTCGACTGTTGTCGCTGTCTTCCATCAGCTCTGTGCCCCAGAGAACTGCATAGAAACCAACAATTCAAAAGAGTGTCAGCACACTGAGGAAATACAAAGAGTAGGCCATCAAGTGCATTGCCTGAGCAGGGTTCCCAAAGGGTGTAAAATAGATATGCATTTGACCCCAGACACCATTAGATAAGGTTTTTCTCTGAGAGGATCTTTGTGGTAAATTATGACCACTATATGGTTAGAAATGTTTTATAGTCCTATCTTCAAATATATATCAAATATAATGATGTAGTCACATTAATATAGAACCACAAAGCATGATTTACAGTAGATGGAGTGATAATAGTGGGTGTGGGAGATGGATAAGACCTATGACCAATGTGTTCAATATTCATCCTAATACATTCTGTCACTGTGCTGACATCTACAGAATGAGAGATTCTTAATTTTGTGCCTGAATCTGCCTCTGTGACACATGGGGCGTACCTCAGAAAATCTTACCAAATGAGCAGATGCTTTAATTTGAATGTACTTAGGGATCCCTGACATTGTTGGTTATCTGTAGCCTAGGTAAACGTTAGTATGCACAAAATCATGCAATACTTGATCATGCCAAAAACAAACAAACAAAAAAATCATTTAATGAAAATTAAATAGAGTGACTAACTTCTGATTTTCTGGAGTAGCTGCTTCATACAGCTGCGGTGCTCATGCCTGTCCTGCTGCTGTGCATCCACTGTCGGGGTGGGATAGAGCCCACCTCTGGGGATGTGGGTGCTGCTGCCCCCGCCGGTGTAGCTGCCCAGGCCGCTGCTGCAGCTGCTGCTGGAGGCCGTGGACACTGACCTCCTCCCCGGACTCGCTGGAGGCCAGTCGGCCTCCATGATCTCATCCTCAGGCTCGAAACCCGGGTTATCCCGACTCCACGCCTGTCTTGACGGAGGGGATGGGGTGCCTATAACTCCTCCGAGACCCAAGTCTTGATGCTGGATGTTCTCCATCTCAATCCCTTCACTGGAGTCAAATCTGTGCGGCAACCTGGCAGTTTGGGTCTGCGGTGTTTGCTGGGATCTGACTCGGGTGGAACTCATGGTCCAGTCGCACTAAATGCCTTGTCTGCTGCAGGGCATCTACAAAACTTTACAGTCAACTACACCAAAACCTCTGGCAAACGTGTTGTTTATATCGGGCTAAATATTTCGCGCATTACGGTAGAAAGAAACGCGATCTTGGGCCAAATAAAAGTGAATCTGTTTGGGAATCTTATGAACTTTATCTACATCCTATCCTAAAAAGTTACAATTAACCGGGTAAACTGAAAAAAAGTAAATATTTTGTGTTAGACTACATAGTTTCGAACAGTTCATCAAAGTAAAACTGTTTCCTTGGAAGAATGTGAAGCAATCTGCAAACAGTCTCAGAAACAATCAAGCGTTTCCGTTGTTCAGTCCTAACTATCCAGCAGCTGAAAACTAATGTTTTTCTAAGTAGTTTAAAGTTGTTAATAAGCTACATACATTGAGCTGACGACTCCATCGAAATGCCTTGTTTATGTGAAAGAAGTAAGACGCTTGTCTTGTCCCAGGCCAGCCATCTTGTTCCTAAACTGTTCCCCCAAAATCTCTCATTCTCATTTGTTGGAGACTCAGATTACATTGGAAGTCATGGCGTCGCACTCACTGTGGAAAGCACCTATGGAAAACATTTCGGAATAAAGAGCACTCATCCGCTTTTAACCCTGGGGAACATAAACCTAAATTTAAGTCATCACTGCTTTCAGGCTTAAAAGGTTGAGATGGTTTGTAAGGGAAAAAAAAAAACTATTTTCAGTGATTCTTTATGACCAGAATTCAGCCAACTACCTCCTCCGAAGTGAAACATATCTTTAAAAGTCTTTTTTTTTTTTTTTTTTGTTCACCGTATATTTGGTTAGTACACACGTTTTTGATGACCAATATTTCAGGAAATTGCGAAGACGTTTTACTACATAGTATATAGTGATTCACGCGAGGCTTTTTTAAGTTACATAATTTTTTTGTGTTTGGGTCAGCAGTTGCTATAGCAACAAGACAGCTGACCAAAAACTTAGTCTGGATTGGGATGGGGTGGGACTTGTGAAGTGATTGACATTAGGCCAGTCTAACATATATAACAAAAAACATTATCATCTATAATATTCCAATAGGAACTGATAATAAACTGTATTTCTACTTAATGATGATAATAAATCTCACTTAATCTTTATTTCCTGTGGTGGAACCTTAGCATTTCATTTTAATGGGTCTATTATAGGCCTATAATTTATGGTGTTATATTGATGTTATATTTATATGTTGTCCCTCTGAAATGCATTACACAGAGGTATATTGGGCTGCAATGAGTTAGCTTATATTTTAGATGATTAGGTGTTATTAAGGAAAGTGGCAGTGACAACCATCACACAGTTTCTTTGTAAATAGTCTAGTGAAATCTAAACATTTGATAACCTTTCATGCTCTGAATTTCAGCCTAACTTGACTGAAATGATTGCAGAGGGTTTAGCCATTGGGTCAGTGTGTCAATAATGTGTCAAATGTGTCAATAATTCACTGCTCTCTGACAGGACACTGAAGAGGAGAGTGCTCTGGTAATCCATATGCAGTTGTTCTATAGATGTGAAATGTTAGCTCAGGTGTCCTCATGGCGTTTGGCACAATCAGCATCTTTACTGGACAGATTTCAACATCTGCCAGCCAGCTGACCCCTGCTGGCTTGTTATTACTGTTTCCTTACCTGGAATGATTGCACAGTTTTCCTCCAAGGATTGAGATATTTCTATACAATGCAGTTTTCTATTACTTGGGAATAATACTGAATAATAATGAATAATTGATAATATTTCCAGCTGTGTCCAGATTGTAATGCATACCTACAGGAGACAGAGAGACAAACAGAGGCAAGTTTGTGCCATCGCTCACAAACATGTATTGTCCAACAATTGCTGTCAGTTCATAACAAAAAAATTATTGCATTGCACACCTGCTTAAAACCTGGTTCAATAGCTGGAAAATAGGAATTGGAGAAGGAAGAGCATGTTAACTTTCTCCAGTGGTGATTTGCATCACTTTGAACTTGAACAACCTCACAATGCTTTAAAACAGAGGAGTAAAATTTGTGTGTATATCTTGACAATAAAGGTCCAGATCTTCTCTGATGAAGGTGACTATGTCCAGAAGGACTGCCTTGAGATAAGGGGACATTTTGTTGTTGTTGTTGTTGTTGTTGTTGTTGTTGTTGTTGACTGTCAAACTATTTGTTTTAGAACAGCAGACCATGAAGTTCCTGTGTCTAACACCTCAAAATGTAATCAGATGGTAAAAGTATGTAGCTCCATGTTGTCTGTTTCACACAGACAGCTTCTTTGGCCACTTGGTGGTGCTCAAGGTCCAGATTTCATGTCAAGACATGCACCTTCAGCCCACGGCAATGACAAGACTCCAGTTGTTCAATGAATGCAATTTGTACCATAACACTACACAATCTATGAGGCACTGCAAACAAGCTAATGGGGCCAGCAGGTGACCTAGTGGTTAGAGAGAGTGCTCTTCACCCTGAGTTTGAGGCTTCAGTCCCTGTGCTGGCTGCATAAGTGTCCCTGAGTAAGACACTGAATCCTAACCTACTATCAGAGTGCTATTCTGCAATTTGCCTCTCTGACCTCATGGGAACCAATAAAATGTCACGTTATCATTGTTATAATTGCATCAGCATGTTGGTAAGTGATAGACTACTTAACACTACAGCCTTTTTGATGTGGATTAAAGGTGATTTGCCTTAGGTTATGAAGCTGTATTAGGTATTATCATTCACTCAGATGATTAAAGTGATGACAATGTACAATCTAACTATTATTTAAAGCAAAATCTGCAGTATTCACATATTTGTTACAGTGATAGAAGTCTGATGAAGAGGAGTGGTATTTCACCTGAAGGCGTGCACTCGTCTCAGGGAAATGTCATTTTTAATCAGTTTGGTATATGATTAATCACTGTTGCTAAACAGTCTGGAACAAGTCTGTACAGCCTACCTGGGGGAGGGAGGGGGTAGTTGTGGTACAACTGCAAACTATGCAGTGGTTTGACCATTGAACACATTTGGAAGGGTTTTTTTTTCTAAGTCGTTGTTTTTCTGTTTGACTCCACCAGTAGTGTTGTTGTTAAAATTGCGTTATAAGCATGTTGGTGTTGATTATAATGACTCTAATGGCTCAGCTGCTCATCATAATGTGGTACTTTTACCAGATATTGCAATTACTCAACTCCACATCAGTGACATTAAAACAAGCCCCCTAGCCTGCATTCCTGTTTCACAATAGGACAACAAAAGCTAGCATCACAAGGTAATTTGCATCAGACCTATATTTGTCTCTGCGAGGAAGAACGCGGCTCATTTCACTTTCCAGTGCAAAGAGAAGTCATTCGGAAAAATTAGCTGTGACCAGTCCTTTACAGCTATGGATGCCAGCATTGCTTTTCGCCTTCTATTTGCAATACTGGTCCTGTCAACATTAGCTGATGGCACTGAAGGTATTGTTGCTGGGGGAAAAAACATACAGTTCTTATATTGTCTTACTGATGTTGTTGCACGTGAATCCGACCGTCATTTTGACTCCCATGTTGGTCAGAGTAAGGCTGTAAGGGTGGTGTTTGGTGCAGTGGGTTTAGGTATATTTATTCTCACCTTAGTTTTAATTTTGCATGATGTTAGATCTGAATTAAGAAAAGGATGCACACCTTTCTGTAGGATATTTCTATTTCTCTCTGTTTTTGTTGTTTGCATTGCCAAACATTTGTTAGAAAGTTATTAGATTATTATACTTACACTTCCTCACTGACTTGCTAGTAGTAGTGATGTTTTACTTGACTTGCATTGCTTAATTTGGTGACTGTTTTAGTTTCCATGGATCTCTGAGTTGTATGGCCTACTCTCATGGTGCTTGATGAATGTCCACACATTTTTTTTGGTGCTAACTGTACATCTTTCTAGATTAGAGTGTCTATTAAATGCCTAAATTGCAAATTTGTATTCTATTTTGTGTTGTTAACAGGAAAAACCATCAGAAACTGTCGCAAATATTTTCAGAGTGAGTACGACCATCATATTCCAGTTTTAAGATGAGATACTTTCATGTCAGTTCCTTTTGTTGAAGTTGGGGTATATAGACACTACATAGAATTTTATATTTATCTTGACTTTTACAGAAATGAAGAGGCAATCTGAGCACAACTCTGAGCTGGAGGGTAATGACACTATGCCAGCTGCTGATTATGACAGGGAAGATGACTGTGGAATTTACGAGGTCACACCCCCTGCAGTCACTCGTCCAGTGGAACCCATACGCGGGGATGGACACTCATCATCCAGTGTAGCAAAACCTAGCACAACAAACCAACAACAAACCTCACCGACTAATGCGGTGTATTTGGTCTATCCTTTGGTGCTAGATGCAGCTAGGAGGAAAATGTTGTCTGATACCAGTTTTTTAGACCAGAGCGGAAATCCTCAGGGCACACGGACTCAAGTGCCACCACCTAGGGGCAATACACAGCCAGTGACACAGCCAGGGCAAGGGTCTGATCATCACGAGAGAGACTTGAGCTCTCTTCAGTCTCTCCTGACTCAGGGAAAAGTGAGCTACGTCCCACCTATGATCATCTCAGGGAACAACAGACAAGGCTCTTCCAGGGGAGTACCAATGACCCAACCGGGAGTGTCCAGGCAGCCATCGAGACCGTCCGGCAGCAGCGTTTGGCCTGGTTCTGCTTACCAGCCGCAAAGAGGGAACCAACAAGGTTATGCACCTGACAGCAGCTCTTTGCCTGGTTCTGCTTACCAGCCGCAAAGAGGGAGCCAACAAGGTTATGCACCTGACAGCAGCTCTTTGCCTGGTTCTGCTTACCTCCCGCAAAGAGGGAGCCAACAAGGTTATGCACCTGACAGCAGCTCTTTGCCTGGTTCTGCTTACCTCCCGCAAAGAGGGAGCCAACATGGTTATGCACCTGACAGAGCAATCAGCAATCCAAACGTGCCACAATCACGCCCTTATTATTATGTTCTGCTTGTAGCTTAAGTAAGCCAACATTCCCACCAAATTACAACTGTTCATGTTTTCCTGCTTTGCTCTTTGTTGCCCATCATTTTCCAGCCTAAGGCAGTGCTGGCAATGAATATATATATATATATATATATATAAACCAAATGTATCAAGCTGTTGTGTTTGCCTCATTTAAATAGCTTTAATAACTGTAAAGATGGTGGCATGCAAAACTGTAAGGGAAAGTGGTCTCATGCAAGCAATAAAATCCAAATGAAGAAAAAGCAGACTCATTAGTGTATCTTTTTGTTTTTTGACATCATAATGGAGTTGAGCTCGAGACGGGCGGGAAAATGTTTCTTTGCTGTTATATTGTCTAGTGTAAACATTCCATTGGCTGAATCGCTGTGACGGGGGCTCCCTGCCCCAGATTGCAGGGGTACAACAATAAATTGAACCTATCACTTTAAATCTCCAATCTCTGATACAGCAGAGATCATAAACTCTGTTAGTAGAGCGTGGGAAATATCACAATTTACACCTGAGATACTTTGTATTTCAGAGGAGTTTACCACCGGTTACGTTAATATTCGTACTTATTTATTTCAAATCATTCTGTCTACTTAGATAGGTCTTTCATAAGGTAAGTTAGCTACCTTCCTAGCTAAATCAGCGAAGATACGTCAAGCTAATGTCGCTGATATGCTAACGTTAGCCGCTTTGTCTAGCCCGAGCTACCGGGACGACGTAGACAGAAAATGTTAAGTTTCCTGTCTGACATTTAGCTGGCATACATATACGCATATGTGAGAGAACAGTTAGAAAATGCTGAATTTCCAGTATCGACCAAATGTGTGTCATATTTACTTTTCTTTGTTTTCTTTGAGTTAGCCTAGCTTGTTACTACGGTAGTGTTTCACTGATAGTTGTTCAGTCACTTCAGGGGTATGCTGATTTTATTTCCACTTTCAACGCATTTCGATTAACTAACTTGTATGGCTTCCTTTGAGACAATTAATTACAACTTAATACCTGATTCCCGGTGATAAGCAGACAGTGTCAGGGCCTCACTAGTGTAAAATAGCACGACGGGGCACTGCATTGGCTAGCGCCGGGTTCCTGTCTGTTAGATTTCATGGTCTGCCCGGCTGGTATCAGGTTTAAGTCATGTTTGTGCAAAAGTACAGCACAGTCAGATCCTGCCAGTTGCCTTATTTTACAAGTTGGCCAACATCTTGCATTAGCGTGCCTAAGATATTGCTTATGTGTAGTGTCTAAACGACTAACGTTAGTGTCTGAATGAAAAACGACGACGCCACAAGTTAGCCGGAGCTAATATCAGCTAGCTAACTGTTACTATAGGCTGTCATTCACTATCAACACCGCTAGCTAGCCAGCTAGCTTGGCGTTGATTTTCTGATTGCCGGCCAGGCTAACGCTAGCCATTTCATGACAGGGAAGAGGCTTGTATATTCACATTAGCAGTCATATTTATTGATCGAGCTTCTCAGTGGGTTGGTGTTGCTAGTTAGCTGGCGATAAAGGTGCACCTCGCTGCGCAGATTTCGACATCAGGTGCGAAGAATGAATCGCATGTCATGTCATATAAACATACATCCTGTGTGAAAGGCAACTTAACTTGTAGCAAGCTAGGACGTGGGAGGCCTAGCACAATTTTCTCTACCATACAGTAGGCCATTGTCCTGCATAGGGATAGACAGATGTAACATGTAACTTGATGCACCATTTTAAGAGTACGGTTTTATTGAAATAAAGCACGTTTTCACCGTTGCCTAGCTTGACCTCCTGCATTGTTCACATCCTTTTTTATATACAGTCAGTGCTATTGTTCAAGTGGATGAACGTGATTGCGCAGTTGAATGTTAGCTTGTGTGTGCTAGCCAGCCAGCTAACCTGTCAGCTGTGCTGCTTTATACTGACGGATGTGGGCCAAATGAAACAAAGCAAAAGCAGCGTTGATCTCCAGTTGAAAGAGAAAGCACATTTTGCTTCTTTTTTTGTTTTACTCGCAGCCCAAAACATTTAGATGTTTGTTAACATTGGCTAAAAAAGCTGTTAAAGTCCTATTTTACTCCTACTTGAGATGAACTGTCTTCATAAACACTTTATGTACTCTACCTAATCGATCTTGAATTTGTCTTATTTTAATTTCTGAAGTGAATATTTTCTTGCACATGATCAGATGCATTTTTTTGTCAGGAGGGCAAGATGCACTCCTTTTAACTACGATACAGTATCACACAGTGTCATGTCCGACTTGGTTCTTAGTGTCAGTGAACAAAACTGTGCCACACTTTGTCACGTTTTCCTGAGTGTTTTTCTGGATTATTGGTCAGCATTATCATTACTAAATCCTTGCTGTTCATTCTTTTTCAGCACTTAATATTGTTTACCAAAGAAATGGTGATGGAGAAGCCAAGTCCCCTGCTTGTAGGGCGGGAGTTTGTGAGGCAGTATTACACACTCTTAAACAAGGCACCAGATTTCCTGCACAGGTAATAACCCAACTGTAATGTGTTAGTAACATTACTTGATAGTCAAATGCAACTGTGTTGTTTGAAATACTTAAACTGTCACCTTATTTATCCCCCTAAGGTTTTATGGGAGGAATTCTTCCTATGTTCATGGGGGACTGGACCCAAATGGGAAGCTGGTAGAGGCAGTGTATGGGCAAGCGGTAGGTGTTGTGTCTCAATAATGAAGATTGACATTGAAAGTAAAAGCAAATAGATGTTGAGTACTCGATCCTCTTAACATTCTCTGCTGCCCATCCCCAGGATTGCTGGTTATTGATAAATTTCAACTTTTATGACTATATGAGCTCTGCAACAGTTTTATAGTGGACAACTTGTCTAGGGGATGATGTAATATCCTGTAAAATGACGCACCATTGGAATTCTGATCCATTTTTAATTACTTCTGTATCAGAAAAGAGGTCATAATGTAGCAGTAAACATCTTATGTTTGCATATCCTAAGTAAGTAACCTAATGTAGGAAACTTATTTATCTCATGGACTACTGAAAGCCTGACAGGCCAAGCTGAGGAAATGTTGTTTGGTACCTTATTTTGTGAGTGAAAGGGAGGGAGGGAGGAACCTCAGAGAGAGCAAGCTGTCAAGGACAGAGAGAGAGAAAGGCTCTGCGCATTGAAAATATCGCAGAGGGTAAAAAAATGAATCTTCAAGGCCAGTGGTTCTCCATTTTTTGGGTTGTGCCCCTTAAAACAAACCAATGCACACTTGTGATCCCCTGTCACAGGCTGCATATGCAGAGTGGTGAACAGGCCACCTAAGAAATGATCATCTGTTCAGGTTGTTTCATTTGCTGAATTATCAGAGGATACATCAGTTTTTACAACTACATAATATTACACAAGAAAACAGATGTCTTAACCAACTTGCGAACCCCCCAAAATTAAAAGTTTAAGAACCAAAACATTTGAGAACTACTGATCTACTGTTCATCCTGACTAATCTGATTAATTGAAAAATATTTGAAAGGAAAATTAGGTGGGTTTTTTTTTCTTTCTTTCTTTGAAAAAAAATTAGCTTTCAAATGCATGTTTGGGTTTTGGCTGGAAACCTTATTATGGAAAGCTTATGAATCTAATTATGAATTTACATGTAGATTATGCTGCAACATTACCTGGGGAAGAAATCTCAAGCCTTTTATGAAGTTGGACACCATTTTTTAAAAATAGAGTTACAATAAATGATAGTGTTGTCATGCATTATAAAGGCTTGTGGTTTCATTTCGCCTAAGTCACTAAACATATTCAGTGAAAGCAACATCACCTGTGAAAGATTAAAAAAGTACAAAACTTGCGCAGCTGTTAGCACTATTAGAAATATTGGCATCATTTCCAAAATAGAAAGTACTCTCTCTTTTACCAACTCTTTCCCACCATAGAGTTTAAGGAATTCTAGTTTATATGAACAGCCTCTCAGCTTTTGAATATGTAAATTTAGATCTCTAATTGTCTAATTTGTTTACAACAGAGATTTTCTCTTGCCACTGCTTCTGCCCAGTGTGATTGTTACTATGGCCAATTACACTGCGCCAAGCTAGGAAACAAACCACAAGTGTCGGCTTTCCTCATATGCTGGCCACATTTGATTTATTCCATAATTTGGGTGGGAACTGCTTAGACATTACCACAGCAGATCTTAATACTGGTAGGCCAGGCTGGTCTTTGGACCAAAAGGAGGAAAAAAACACTAAAATTATCTAGATATTTTCAAGAGATGGGCAGAGTAGGAGACCATAATATCCAAGGTCAAAATCAAGTACATCTATGATTTTGAAGAAGACCTTTTTTTTTTTATTTTTTTTTTTTATTAGAGATTGACCTATCTGTAGCTTTGACTAGTGTTAGGAAATTACATTATATTGACATATATTTATCTTTGAGTGAACTCTGAGTAAATGTTAAAGTAGAAGCCAACAGCTGATTTTAACAGTAGGTGGTTTGGTTATAATCAATGAAAACTGTATAAAACAGTGCGATGGCACAGATAAGCGACATAAAAGCAATGTTCAGCAGCTAAATAACTGCAACTTACGTTCTGGGTCTGGTTCAGGTAGCTTCAGATTTTTCTACTAAACAACAAAATAAGAATAGCCTACTGACAATACAGTTTTGAATTTCGATATACAATTTCAAAAGTTATTTATTTTAACATTTTGAGTCTGTACTGATATTGTTCTCATGGGGCACTGCACTGGCTGCCAATCAGAGGACACAAAGAATACAAGTTCCATTATTTGTTTTGCTTTCAAATAGAAAGACATTCCTTTTATGCCATTTTGCAGTGAGGAAAGGCTTGTGACTTTCTAATTCAATTAATAAATGAGTTTATCGAGCCCACTTCTGTCTGTATTTCTCTTAGGAAATCCACAAGAAGGTCATGTCCCTGCAGTTCAGTGAATGCCACACAAAGATCCGGCATGTGGATGCCCACGCCACACCAAGTGATGGGGTAGTGGTGCAAGTCCTTGGAGAGTTATCCAACAATGGCCAGCCCATGAGGAAGTTTATGCAGACTTTTGTGCTTGCTCCTGAAGTGAGTACCTGCATCTGTTTGTACCATCAAAGTCAGCTGAGGTTATTTAATGATTACTCTGTAATAATACCATAATCTTAAACTGTCAGCAGGAATTTTGGGCCGTATGGCAATTCTAGCAGTTGCTTTTTGAAGATATGCCCCAGATATGGAAGAAATTCAAAACCAAATAAAAATTTAACTGCCAAATAAATATTTATTTTAAATTAACTTTTTATAAAATATGTAATTATCATGTGTAATTTCAGTATGATTAATAACTTGTCCTTACTTCTAGTGTGAGGTGTGTGTTCAGTGGAGTCGCAACTGGTTAACAGCAGCAATATTCGAGTCTTGTTATGTCAAAACAAAATGTAGAGTTAACGAGTGCTGTGCTGAGTGTTAATCAGCTTAACACATCTTTGATTAAAAAGTTATTGACAAAGGCACATTTTTTGTTTTCTTCAGGGCTCTGTGGCAAACAAGTTCTATGTCCACAATGACATCTTCCGCTATGAGGACGAGGTGTTTGGTGACTCTGAAGCTGAGCTTGATGAGGGTAAGATGTTTACAGATAGCGTACAAAGAACTTGTGTCTTATTTCCTGGTGTTACCTGTCCTGTGAATTGGTGGTTGTACATGTGGGTTCTCATGCAAAGAATTTGTAAATTACTGTTTTGTGTGGTTTGTCTCCCGTAGAATCTGAGGAGGAAGTTGAAGAGGAACCAGAGGAGAGGCAGCCATCCCCTGAGCCGCTCCAGGAAAGCCCCAACAGTACCACCTATTATGAACCACACCCTGTCACGTATGTCAAAACCTGGTCATTTTCTTCTTGACATCACAAACTGCAATTTATTAATTTTATTGAATGAATCTCACATTAAGGACTTTGTCATCTGAGTAAACTTGGTTGATTTGTGGAAGTAAACACACGCTGACTTGTGCCCTGCAGCAATGGAGTGGAGGAGCCCATGGAGGAACCAGCTCCAGAGCCAGAGCCAGAGCCAGAACCAGAGCCCAAGGTAGAAGAGATAAAGCCTGAAGTAGATGAGAAGGTTCTGGAAGAGATGGAGGAGAAGCCTCCTTCACCCGTCCCTGTGGAGTCCCCACCCAACACCCAGGAGCCTCCCAAGGTGAGGTCGATGTCTCTGCTATGGTTTGCCCCTAGGTGGTTTCCTAGAGTGAGATTACCAAGGGCCATGCAGCTCTGAGTTTTATTGATGAATCTTGGATTTCACTGAACTCATGATGATTTTCGGACATTTACGAAAACATGATTTGTCCAATCATTTTTTCCCAATTTGACAAATACTTTTGTTGTGCTCATGGAACGATGCATCACTGCATCCCCCACAGACTTTCTCCTGGGCCTCAGTGACCAGTAAAAACTTGCCTCCTAGCGGCACAGTCCCCACCTCTGGAATCTCACCACATGTTGTTAAAGCTCCAAGCTCACAGGTAACTACCCCTGGTCTGGAATATCATGGAAACTTGAGAAAAATTTCTTATGCAATAGTAATAATCAGTGAACTTTACAAATTGGGTCACTTTGCAGGAATACAGTGTCTTCAACAGCTTGTCTGACATACTTTCATTTGCATTAGACCTTAGATGGTGAGCAGTAATTTGAAGGTGTTTAGGATGAGCAGGTTACCTGCAATAGCCGGGCTCTGTGTGTGCATTCATTTATTATTATTTTTGGTTGGTTTGGTCATTCATGTGTGACACATTTTGGAATACACTGTCTAAAGAGATGTTGGTGGCATTTTTGTCCCTAAACCATGGTGGGCATGTTTGAAAGCGTGGTCATGTGGACTCTGAACAACACAATTTGGCCGTGTTGTCTGGTGGAAACTAGACTATAACTTATCTGGTGGTAACTTAACCTTGCTGTGTTTTTTCTGTGATTGGAAAACAGTCTAAACATGAAAGGAAGAAATCAAAAATATTTAGGTCATGGAAATAACACGTACATACTTAGCCTCACGTCTGCTCAAAACCCCAGTGAATTTTGCTTACACAGCTCTGTGGTAGCCTTCTTCAAAACTGCAGGAGACAGCCTGTTTAGAGTTCCAAGTAAGGGCAGAAAAACACACAAAACTCTTTCAAACAGCTTCTGACAAATAATTTGTGTGTTCTAAAGCCAAACAATGGCACATTGGTCCCCAAACCCCTAATATTAACTTTATTATCTACCAGATTTTCTGCACGTATTGAACACCTCTCAAATAGTAGCAAGCAGTTATTGCCTTTAAATGCTATCAGAACTACTGTAATTACAGGTAGAGTGTGCTTCCAATAAAGTCTTCTCTCAAATCATGACAAATAAGTCTTGGCACTTTTTATAAAGTAATTCAAACTCAAAAGCAAGTTTATAGAGCAGTGTTTCCTCAATAATAAATCACAGTTATAAATCCATTGAAGCAGTATGTGGTGTTCAACCCCTGACAATTTATAAAGTGGGAATTGATGGTGGAATCAATGAAGAATCAAAAGTGCTACAGTATTTGATTAACAACCTAACGATTCTTAGCTCCACACTCCTTACCTAAAGTGAACCCGTTGAAAGCCCATGTTTTTCTTTTTCACCACAATAAATTAGTGCTTCATTGAAAGCCTTTTAGTTGCAATTGACCCCTGGCTAGAAAACTGTCTCTACAGCTACAAAAAATGTTCAAACCAGCTATCTGAAACTGGGGGAGCTCAGCCTGCTCCTCAAAAAAACAACAACAAAAAAAAAACAGTTACAGTTGCAGTAACATCATAACTATGTACATCATGATTTAAATGTCCAATGTCCAAAACACCTTAAAATTACCAAAAGTACTCCAGACCCCCCTAATTTAAACAAAAAACAAATGCTTGTGTCATTGAAGTGAGTGAATCTAGTTTGAGTGGTTACCAACAAAATGTGTAACTCATGCACTGACTTAGCCGCTACAATTAGAAGCTCAATGATCTACTTCCTGGTATGGGAGTGTCTGCGGGATGCAGCAAGGACCCTTTATGATTGTTGCCTGGTGTATGTGGGCACACTGCACCTCTCTTGTGTGGGCCTCTCATGCTCTGTTGAGACTTGGTTGTAACATCCATCTCGGGTAATCCAGTCACATGTGGACAGCTGAGAAATCGCTGTTCACACGTGGCAAGATCATGTGTCTCAGATACGTCTCCAGTGACCACTTGAGATCAGATTTGTGAGCAACCTCAAATTACTTTTTCCTTTATTTTCTTACCTTTCTTGCCTTTACCTCTCTGCAACTTATACTCCAACCCCGTCCTGTCTTCTTCCTCCTCACATGTGTTCCATGCTTCCAGTATTTTCCCAATATCATCCCTACCCATCCCATTCTTTATCTCAGGCCCATTTACAAAAAAAAAAAAAAAAAAAAAAAGCAGTCGTGCCCACCACTGGCTTACCCATCTGGAAGACACACTGCACCTTGTTCACACTCGCTCTTTGCACTGTCCACTTGTGATGGGACCACTCGCGACAGGTGTTAAACCAAGTCAGAATGGGGTCTGAAGGCTCTGTGCCACCTAAAGAGTTGATGCTGTAATTTCCATAAGCATTGAGCATTGCAAAAGCATTACACATGCAAACAAACACACACAGAGAGCCTGCTTAGATGGGTGCTGCATCCAAGCACCTAATAAATCTTGATGCGAGGAATGTGTATGTCATTTTTGTTACGCCCTCTTCCCAATAGCCCAGAGTGGAAGCCAAGCCCGAGACTCAGACAGCACCTCTGCGACCCCGAGACCAACGCACGCGAGACAGACCTGCCTTCACTCCGCGAGGACCCAGACCTGGTAATTTCAACACTCAGTATGTTGTATTCTATGAGTTTTGCTCTCTCAGCAAGCTCTACTGTCTAAACACCTTTGGGTCATGGGGTCATGGGTTATCACTACTCCAAGCCTTTCTTATGGTTATAACATGCATGTCTCTGTCACCGTTAGATGGTGTTGCATCTTCAGAGTCACAAACAGGAAAACCACACCTGAGTTTTGTCAACAAAGGTAAATATTTGTGTGTGTGTATTTATAATATCTATTTCAAGGAGACTGACAGGTTTGGATTAAGCTAGAATCCTGTTTTGCCAGATTATTCTTCTGTTTTTATTAATCAGATAGAGGGTTATTTTTTATCATAGTTTGCTCACACCTGCCAGGAATTTGTCTTTCTTGATATGATTTTGATGCAGATGATGTGTTTGTCACCTACAGGCAGGGGAGAGTCTGAAACCAGTGAAATGGACAGCAGGCGGATTATCCGGTACCCAGACAGCCACCAGCTTTTTGTTGGCAACCTCCCACATGATATTGATGAGAGCGAGCTCAAAGACTTCTTCATGAGTATGTCCCTTCAAAAAACTACAGCTTCCTGAATCACTTTTCATTTTCTCGTATAGGAACACTTGCTCATGTAAGTGAATGAATGTTATTGTTTATTTGGTCTATCTAATTTGTTTTGCAGCATATGGAAATGTTGTGGAGCTGAGGATCAACACCAAGGGTGTGGGAGGAAAGCTGCCTAACTTTGGATTTGTGGTCTTTGATGACTCTGATCCCGTACAGAGAATCCTGGGGGCCAAGGTAGACGGGGCATGTATTGGCATTTCATTACCCACTTTCATTCATTTGGTGATGGTTTGGTGACACACAGTGTACAGTTAGCCTGACACCTGGGGTTTCACTTTCCTCCTGAAATTTGATAAGGTGCTATGGGACATTAAATGCTTTAAGCCAGTGTACTTAAATTGAAGAACATTATTTTCCCATTATTTTCCCATTGTGATGTTTGTGACAAATGAAGTTTGGAAACTGTGTCATAGATTGTCCATTATCATTTAAAAGGTTTAGAAATAATAATATAATGACCATCATATCCCATGAGTCACCAGACACTTCAATAGATGACTTACTTTTATTAGGTTCTTCATCCATGTCATAGATTCGTAATGTAAATGCTTGTGTTTCCACAAGACAGTTTACTTAAACCCACATACCACTTCTGTCTACTTGGGCTAACATAAAAACTTGTGAATGCACATAAAAGCACCTTCTAGTTACTTGTTTAACTGCAGCACAGTTGAATCACACAAGCATGCAGGAATATTTTATTGCTAAATTAACATGCACAGCTAGGAAGCTGAACACTATACTGAATTGTCATGATTAAAAGTAGTGAAGTTTATTGCTTCTTTTAGCCTATGTATAGTTTGGACTATGAAGACAACTGCCAATTTCTATTTGAAAGCTACTTTGATAAAAGTGATTTTGATTAAAAAAACAAACAAACAATATCTTTATGTTGAAAAATATCTTGAATGTAAAGTACCACCCTAGTCACGTTACTGTGTATTAAATGAATGTATTTCTAGCTATTATTTTCTACAGGACCTAAGCAGTCAGTTATTAAGGCAATAAACTGATATCCTCTACAGTAGTACAGAAGCTTCTCAGTGATTACAAAGACAATGCAGAATAATGCTTATAGTAACTAATCGCAAACCAAAATCTGTGTAAAGCTTAATATCCACTGGTAAAGTGCATGCTAATGAAATTGCTATCTGCTGTTGGCTGATCTTTGGTGCCAGGTATGTCACCTGTCTGGTGGCAAAGATCAGCAGATGGCAGTTTCAGTAGTGTGTCGTTTTTTGGAGGAGGGGCGCTGGAGTTTAATTACTCTTTAAAGTCTGAGACAGATCAAGAAACCTGTGTGAAAACCAGTGAATGAGGTGGATTGTGGAACTGGCTGGGCTGGGTCAAGTCCTAGTTTTTGCTTCAACCAAACGTGCCTGTAGTGACCTTGCCCCTCTCTCTGCAGCCCATCATGTTCCGTGGTGAGGTGCGTCTGAACGTCGAGGAGAAGAAGACGAGGGCAGTGCGTGAACGAGAGACGCGTGGTGGAGGAGAGGACCGCCGGGACATGAGGCGCAGCGACCGAGGCCCAGGAGGTCCACGAGGCATTGTGGGAAGTGGAATGGTTCGTGACCGTGATGGGAGGGGCCCACCACCTCGAGGTGGCATGGCCCCCAAGCCTGGCATGGGCTCTGGAAGAGGCTCTGGTGGCCAGGGAGAAGGCCGCTTCACAACCCAACGCCGCTGAGAAGAGCACCACCTGCAGTGTGGGAGTAGTATCATGTTCTTCATCTTCAACTGTTCTCCTTAACGAAAAAAAATCTTCATGTATAAACGTATATATTTGTTTTGGGGTTTTTTGTGTTTTTTCTTTTTTTTTCTTTTTTCTTTTTGGAATGTGACACAGCCTGTCAACCATTTCTTTGTGAAACAGACAAAATAAGCAAACAAAAAAATTTCGCTTACTAGTTGTGAGCTGAGCATCCTTTTCTGGTATCTCAAGAATTCACAAACATTAATTTGTAAATTCGTGAAAGATGGCAAACCAACCAGGAGTAATCTGCCACATTAGGAGGGACTGATAGACTTTTACCTACGATAATACAGCCCATCATTTGGAAAAGAGATTATATGCCTTGACTTACTGTGGCGCTACTTCACGAAATCCCTCTATTGCACATTTTATATGGTAGTTCTCTGCCCGTTACTGTTGGAAGAGTTTGAGATGCAAAATTTGTGCAGTTCGAGGGGAAAAGTTCACCTCTTTATTTTTTTCCTTTGAGAGAACACTGCTTCAAAATTGCATAATGCACTCATCAATATGCACTAATGGGTACTTTTGTCGTGTTACATTGACATCCATGCTCGGAACGCAGCTGGAGAGACCTGTTTGTCTCAAAGTGATACGACTTAATGGGGCAGGCCTCGCTCACAGCCTGTCTGCTGTGACCAATGTACTTTTCACACCTTTGACCCAAAACTATGCTTCAATTACTGCTGGATGGACAAGATGACAAGCAAATCTACATTATATTTTTCCTCATTTATAAATCGAATAAAAGCTCAAATCCTGGACTTTTCACCTAATGAGTGGGGGGACAAAGGAACAAGAAACCGAGTTGAACAATAGAAGAGTGGTGGTAACGATGGCGGCTCGCTCTATTTTTGTTGATGCCAAGTTATTTTTTTCTTCATGTTTTTCCTACCAGCTAGACCGTAAAGCCGGGATGGATGACGTCTCCTTCCCTCTTCCCTCCCTCCCTGTCTTAAGTGCGGAGTAACAGAATAAATGTACAGCAAAAATCATAGTTTACTGTATGTTTTGTTTTTCTCTGTATATTTTCAGTTCTTTTTCAACTTGATAAAAGCATGATGGTGCCTTCTATTTCATCTTTTCCAGTCTTACTACACGTTGAGGCTCAAGGCTTGTTGCCTTCTAATGTGTAACTGCTCATTTTGAACTATTGTCCACTGGGAGCAGAGAACTTGCAGTATTCACAAGATTTAAGTTTTTCAAGTGCATATTTCATCTTTCCATATTGGTTTACTACCTAAGATGATCTGCTGTGAGTTTTGTACATTTGTTTATACTGTAGTGTCTGTTCTGGGTTTTGTAGAGACAATAGGTGCCTCAAGTTCTGTTTGACATTAAAAAAATGGTTAAAAGGTGCACCTGAGGAGCTACTCATGGAAAAGGGTACATTAAATATGGCAACAGTGGAAAATGCTTGGTCGTTGGTTTTGTCAAGTCAGCTCTCTAAGCAACCCTGAGTACAGTGTAAAACTTAAAAAGCTTTCCAGTGTGGAAACAGAAATGGCTGCTTTGAGCAAGGAATGGCACACAACTTATCACACATTGTGATTCAGACATGATCAGGACATCTGTGGGGGCTTTACTTTCGGTCTGACTGTAGTTTTGCAACTCCTGTCAGCACTTGGATTAATCCCTGGACTCAGAAGTTGTCAGACTGTTCATCTTTTCTCAGCAGCAATTTTGTAATGATCAGTGTGGGTTGGTTGGCCACTGTTCCAACCTCCAGACTAGCAAATAATCGTGCTTACTTTTCTACCCATTCATGCATTTGTATTTTTACATGCTGATTATTCATTGTGCTATATCTTTTTTTTTTCTCTCAAGGCAAGTGTAATATGAATGCTATACTAGTGGGCTCCTCCTTGTCCACTAGTTTGATGTTTTTTTGTTTTGTTTTTTACCACATGGTGGGGAGGGAAGACTTAGGTTTCAGCTGGAAAGGAAAACATGACAACATGAGGTGTTTTCTTATTTGTCGTCTTGCACTGAAACGGGAACTGAAATCTAATGTAGCATTTTCTCGACAAATATACTAACGAGGTCTTCCTTGTCTGGTGGTATTGCACTATTTCCAACAATTCTGGGACAATCTGCCCAGAGTTTGGACACAGCCTTTCCAAATTTCTCAACTGGCAATGAAAATCAAAACAGTAGTGTTAGCGCTGTCAGTGGCCTGTTCACATAATATTCTGTTTGCTTGCTCTTGCAGTTGGAATGAGATGTGATTTACAGACATGGCACAGTTTGGTTAATTCACCACAGTAATGCCCAACTGCACTCTTCCCAGTTGCGGTTGAGCGAAATTATTTGCAGATGTGATAAATTGCTAGGAATGCAGACTATAATTTTGTGCCATCGGCCTTTGACCTAATATGACTGCAGTACTACAGCCCTTTCATCCCATGGTGTTTTCAGTGGACAGGTGTCACTGGTGCCTCTACCCCCCTGATGTTTATTTGTCAGATAATTGCTTATCATGGGCACTTGACTGAAATCATACCTGTGCAACAATGGTCAATGAAGAACCATCATGCTTTCAGACTAGTCAGTGCTTTACATCTTAGTGGTGTTAATGTTTGTGAGCATACAAAATTATGGTTGGGTATTTTATTTTATTTTATTTTTTTATTGACTTTTTCAATAACCCGCACCTCCCCAAACTTTAAAGGATCCCGAAAGCAAAGGCTGTAAACTTATCTTCCTGTGGTTGAAAATGCAGTAGAGTGGATCCTCATTGTGAATCATTCCAGGCCTCTTTTCAATGGAAATAGAATTACCTTCTTGGCTTTAGCAGGTGTGGTAAACAGTTGGCTGCCATCTTAATTTAATGTGTTTACCTTCTACTTGTTGCTAGTGGAAAAACTGTTGCAGGTGGAGAATTTTTGTTTTTTCCATTTTGAATGTGTTGGACTTAACATACAATAAACTACTGATATCAGCACCACTCATAACTTTTGTCATGTTTTCAGGTTGCCCCTTTTAAGTTTCACATAATTATGGGAGTAAGAAAGATGGAAATTCCTCATCTGATTTGCCGCAGGAGTTTTTCAACCAGACAGGGGATACTCCCTATTGTGGTGTCTCTCATTCCAAAGACCCTGAGTATTTGACCACCAGAGCTGTTGACGCAGGTTAACACCCAAGTGGTAAGTAGATAATAATTCTATCATTTGTTTTATCTCAGTTGTTTTGCTCTTGTCAGGACAGGTCTTGTTTATCGACTATGATTTGTGTTTAGCAACGCTAACACTTTTTGTATCTACAATCAAGACTGAGGTTTAGAATAAAGACCCCCGAGCTGAAAATGAATGTTTGAATTCCTGTAATAGCATGAATGTCAAATCCACTGTTGATTTGTTTTCTTTTGTTACAAAAATCTCCCAACAGTTCAAGAACATGTTTTATCAGTATAAGGTAAGGTAAGGTCTTCATTGTCCCACATGGGTAAATTTGTTAGCAGTCAGGGTCAGAGGGATACAGCTAACATACTAAAACCATAAAAATGTAATAGACAGTAACAAAGCATAGCAAAGATCCCTCTGATCCCTATGTTGCAAATGTCTTCAATCTCTGTCCTCTTCAGAAGACTCTCCCATTGATGTGTAAGTAAACTTTGGGATCAAGACAGAATGTCCATAAGTCTGAAGAACCAAAATGTAATAATCTCCCCCTGGTGCAACAGGAACGCTTGAAACTGGAGGTGCAACAGGAAGGTTTACAACTGGAGGTGCAACAGGAAGGCTTGAAACTGGAGGTGCAACAGGGAGACTTGAAACTGGAGGTGCAACAGGGACGTTTACAACCGGAGGTGCAACAGGTGCCGTTCCTTGATGTGTGTCTAGTCCTGGTTGATTGAAAACGCCGGGAGCTGGGGTGGTTCTGGTTCCAGTCAAAGCATCATCAGCGAGAGGAAAAATCTCACAGACAGGATTCTCATTTCTGGTCCCGGTGTCAGTCATGTCATTCATGTTGGCCAAGTAATCAGAGACAGGCTGTGGCTCTGGGAAAGTAAACAAAACACCATTTTGTGTCACTATAGGACGTCTACAATGCAACCATATGAGATTAAACAATTAAAAAAATGCAAATTCTCCTCAAGATACTGTCAAGACATTAATCCATGTCGTACCTTGGTTGCCATCCCTTGAAGATTCTTGTGGATGGCTCACTAGCTCTTGCCCAATAGGAACAGCCCCTAGAGGAAAGAGCCAGCACTGTCACTGTGACTTGTTGCGTCATCAGGTTTTTATTCTGAAAGACTGCTAAATGATCTTTGCTGATAAGAAAGTCCCTTTTCGCTGCACATGACATCCTGAAGATGTCTTGTCAGAGATGTATGAAAATAGGCTTACCTGTACTCCATATGTGTAGACACAGAAGGCCAAGCAGAGCTGCTGTAGTGATCTGGGGTCCCATCGTCCTGCAGATCTCTGTTGAGCCTTTTGACAGAAGTGGTGGATCTGTCTCACCAGCCCATATTTTTATTACCCATGGATTTGCAAATTCAGCTGTCTTCTTTGTGACTCACGAGTTGTAACAGCAGCTTGAAATTGCTCAGTGTAATTATCATTCTTATGAAATGAAATCAGGTTTTATAGATTAATACAATAAATGGCATTTCATCTTACCACACTATCACCTGAATCACTTTACTTGCCAATTGCTAGAGATGTGCAGGATTCAGCTTGTGCCACTGTTTTTGTTTCTGTGTGCTTGTTTCTGTGTAAGTGTGCTTGTGTGTGTGTGTGTGTGTGTGTGTGTATGAGTGTGTGTGAGTGTGTGTGTGTGTACGTGTGCACATGCTGAGGGGAAAGAAAAGAGACCCCACACACAGACCATACACACACACACAAAACAACCTGTCTATCACCGGAGAAAAAAGTGAGAGCGCCATTCGAGCTGTCATTATGTAACATCGTGTGAAAAACTGAGACAGGAGGTACAGATGACCTGGTGAAGACACACGCTGGGACAACTGAGCTGGTATCTTGGAACAGATTACCAATACTTTCTAAACTTCATGTGTGATTGAATTATTGCAAATTGCTGTGTCACTTAAATTGGTAATATTTGTTATTGTCATTGTTGCTATCTTTATGGAGTTGATCACTACTTTAAATACCCTTTTCTGTTTTTACCCTTTTTCTGAAATACTTCATCACAATAAAGCTCATTAGAGAGGAAAGAGAGAGAGACATAAAACATACACCCATTTTGGATCAGTCCTGTAGCAGATGGGGGTTGGGCTATATATGTATATATTATACATATCATGAAATTACCTAGCTATGTGCAGTTTTAGGCTCACACACACACAGACACACACACACACACACACACACACACATACATATTTATATATATGTATATATGTGTGTGTGTGTGTGTGTGTGTGTGTGTGTGTGTGTGTGTGTGTGTATGTATATATACATATATATATATACCTTACAGGCCAAAGGTTTGGACACACCTTCTCATTCAATGCGTTTTCTTTATTTTCATGACTATTTACATTGTAGATTCTCACTGAAGGCATCAAAACTATGAATGAACACATGTTGAGTTATGTACTTAACAAAAAAAAGGTGAAATAACTCAAAACATGTTTTATATTCTAGTTTCTTCAAAATAGCCACCCTTTGCTCTGATTACTGCTTTGCACACTCTTGGCATTCTCTCCATGAGCTTCAAGAGGTAGTCACCTGAAATGGTTTTCACTTCACAGGTGTGCCTTATCAGGGTTAATTAGTGGAATTTCTTGCTTTATCAATGGGGTTGGGACCATCAGTTGTGTTGTGCAGAAGTCAGGTTACTACACAGCCAACAGCCCTATTGGACAACTGTTAAAATTCATATTATGGCAAGAACCAATCAGCTAACTAAAGAAAAACGAGTGGCCATCATTACTTTAAGAAATGAAGGT
>OMLB01014835.1:0-11035 GCA_900302555.1 Myripristis jacobus
ACCTTATCACAACCAAGATGTATTTCAAGCAAAATTAAATTTCTGCAATTAACTTGTTATATGTTACGCTCCACCAGGGAGCAGCATATACTGATATTTCCTGGTAAACAAGAGCCGCCTTGCTTGGGACTCTCATTTGCAGCCAAGGAAATAATGACAGCTGTTTAATATGATTGTTCACTGAATTATCAGATCATCTCAGACTATGTCTTATGACTCCAACATGGCACCTGGTGCACCACTGGATTCATATAAAGTTTGTTCTTGCTGGATATAATACAGGTTTTGATTGATGAAACTCCCGACTCCCAACTTTGATGTAATCTTTTTTCTCCAATATGAGCTACAGCTATGACCAGAATATGCTTCTCATAATGCAACTTTTTCTTGACTGTGTACAACTATGACAAACAGTAAATGTAGCATAATGTAGCAGATGTTTCTCAGCCAATATGCTTTAAATATATATACTTTAAATATATAGATACACATGTGTATGTAGTACACTATATATATTTTTCATTATTATTATTTATGTATTTTTGTAGATACATTGCACTGTTATCAAGACAAATTCCTGTGTACATTATGCATGTGGAAAAAAAAAAAAGCGATCCTGATTCTGATTAATGCAGATCATAAAAAAAAAAAAAACAGTTGCAATCCCCAGTCATATAGACTCTTGACATGGTTTTGAATTCACCCAATTAGAAAAGACTGTTAGGATGCAGTGCATTCTGAGGGGTATTGCAAGACCAGGTTGCTAAACAGAAGAAGCCTTTTTTTCCAACATAACCTTCAAAATTTATATCAAGAATGAAATCCATCTTTAACTCAACCATCGTCTGACTACAGTGTTCTGTCCTGGGTTCACAGAAGAATAAAAAAAAAAAAAAAGAAGCCGCTGAACATGATGAAGAGGCCTCCCGGCAGAACCTTTGTACATGTTCTAGCAGGCACTTTAGTCTAATCTCAAGGTGCATCTCACTAAGTTGATGTGACATTACGTGCAAGTGATTTGTGCTTTGCTATCTATCAAGTGGCACACTTGAGACTGCAAACAGTATCGGTGACACAGTTGTGTTTCCCAATCCATTAAAAAGTTATTTATTTAAATATGAAAATGAAAATGAATTTTGAGTTCTTTCCACATCGGGGCATTTGCATTTTTCATATCACAACAATCAGAGGCAGTGTAAGTCTCAAGGGAGCAAAGTGTAGTATAATGATTCTCTTACCTCTCTCTTTCTTCTCTCTCTGACAACACACCGGGGGAAGCATTCATCAAGATTAATATAACACCTGACAACGCCAAGGATATCATCACCACTAAAGGTTGGTCAAACACAGCCAGCAATATATTTTTTGTATGTTTCTTGCTGGGAATTATCAGTTTAGCTCCAGAAAGAGAATCCTACTCAACGAGAGCATGATCAATGCAGCACATATTCTATGTAGCATGAGCTGTGGCCTTGCCTTTAATGAGCCCACACCTCGGCATGCTCTGTGTTCATCCTGTGGGACTGTTCTTGTATCAGACTGACAAACTGCCCCCCGTTCAGCCATAACAAGACAATAAGGGTCGGCCATAGCCAGCAGCTGTGACCCTGAGTTACCTAGCAACAGAGCGTCCCAAAATGACGAGAGGTGGCTGTCTCTTGCAGTTCCAAAAACGACTGCATAGCAAGTCCATGACATGCCTGAGTAAAGGGTCACCCTGCATCCTCAAACACTCACACACACACATGGGCACATACACACAGGCATAGATAAGCATATGGATTTCCTTCATATATGTAGATCAATACACAAAATGGACGTTGCACTCTTAATTGCACTGATATTGCTTTTAGTAGGATGGAAACCTTGGAGACAGAGTGCCCCTGTGGCGCTGAAGGCATATTAGAGTTGAAATGTATTTGTTTGTTTGTTTGTCTGTTTATTTGTATCCCCATTAGCTGCTGCTCTTGGTGCTAGTCTTCCTGGGGTCCACAAAGACTGTATGAATGCATGTCCATGTACTAACAACATCATATGCTCTTATTTTGTGTGTGCATGTGTGTGTGTGCACTTGTGTGTATGCATGTGAAAAGCATACATGTGACAGAGCTGGTGCACATGGGAGCTGCAACTTCCATCTCATTCTCATTCTAAATGTAGTACTTACTTTCAAATCTCCATCTGTGCTTACCTTCCTTTCTCTTCCTCCTTCCTCCTTCCTCCCTGCTCTCCTCTCTCCCTGCTGGGATAATCAGGCACTTCCTGTATGTTTGCAGGCCTGGTATGATTTCTTAAGTCAAAGCCCCTTATGGCAAACAGCTGAAGTGATGTTCACTCAACTGTGACAGAGTATGTTACAACAAACTCCGAGTTGCACTATTAATGGAAGGGAGTCTGCTGAAAGTCCTTGTGAGCACTTACAGTAGGATGACTAATGAATGGTTCAGTGTGCAGTACGTGGATCCTGATATGAGTTGTCTGCAATTGCTATTTCTTCTGTAAATTCTCTGCGTTTTGAGATTGAAGTGAAAGTCTCTCTTGCTCTCTCTCTCTCTCTCTCTCTCTCTCTCTCTGTCACTATCTTTCTCGTCTCTGTCTGTCTCACAAACATGTTGCGTGCCTCTCCATTTTCCCCTAAACTCCCCTGCAGAAACAGGAACAGGTGTCCTCCGTAATACCTGTCTCACAGAAGTGGCCAAATTGGAGAACAATTTAAGTAGTTAGAGTACACGGTTAAGTGGCTGCTTTTAAGTGTGAAGGAGTTAACATTAGCATTTCTCTATCAGGAGAAAAACTCACATGGGTATTCCCCAATGTTGTTCTCGGGTGTATTGTCCGCCCGGAGTAAATCCATCTACTTTGCGTTTCCCTTCACTTTCCTCTGTATCAATTACATTTTTACCAAGGGTTTGTTTTCCTGCCTCATCCTCGTTCCCATGCTTGCTTTTCAATTACTGTACAAGAAATTCTGTATAGAGGCCTGAAAGCAAAACTAAACATAGTGCCAAATTGGAATTAAAAATATGTGAGAGTTGTTTGTGGCGAGATGGATAAATGGGCTGTCTTTTTTTGTTAATAAAGAGAGAAGACAGAGGAATAACTCCACTGAATTTTACTACATTAGATTGCGCTGTGCTAACACAAAGTGCCTCATCCTTTACTATTCCTGTGACCTGCTTTTAAATGGGTTTAGCCACAGGCACACTGTGGTTGACTGAAGAAAAGTCAAGTATTTTAATACATAATGGGAATGTAACATACAGTATATGCAAACTAATGCACTCCAAAGGTCCAAGAGATGATGCCGGGGCGGATTCTCAATGAAGGAGTGGGAATGAATTTTCTGCCCTTCAATCCTCACCTCATGTTTTCTGTGATTTGTGTTTTTTCATGTAAAATAATGAGTATCTACAGCCTGTGGTGATCCTTCAATAATAAATTAGGTGAAATAGAAAAAGAAAACTTTTTCATTCTTTTTTTTTCATTGTAATGTCAACACATTTGAGGCAATGGTAATCCTGTAATACTTTGTAACATATACACTAACGCATGAAGATACCTTTGAAAGAGTGTTAGTCGGTGCAATGTCTGTCCCATTCCTGTTAATTTTGTATCTCAGCATATGTTTTGCTTCTGTTTGTAACGTTCTCATGCATGCCTTTGCAATCATAACTAATGAATATCTAACACCTTTCCTTCAGTAATGAACTTCAGGACAAAGTCACAGCTCTTTACTCATCATCTGCGCACCCAGTGGAGGTTGTAGCAAAAGGGTTGAAAACCTCTGCACCGCTGTACCGTCTTATCTCTCTTTCCCTCCTTGGTTCCCTCCTTTCTCCTCACCTCAGTAGCCATGGTTACAACGCTGATCGATTAGATGTCATCTGATTCCAAATCAGCAGAAACAAAAGATGACAGCAGATGGTAAGCAGACAGAGAGGAGGATTAAGGAAGGGGGTGGAAGTAGACAGGGAGCAGGAAAATGAAACAAGTCTTTGGTAGCTACAGTGTGTGATAAGTTAGCGTTTATGCTCCTGTGACAGTGATGGTGCCTGCAGAAACAAGCGAACTGGCATGACAGCGTAAACAATTCTGGCAATTATCCATATTTCCAAACACGTTAGAAGAAAAAAGTGACTGAGAGGGAGAGACAAATAGGATGCAGAAGGAAAATGTCCAATACTGAGTAACAGATGGTCCTCAAACAAATTCAAGGCTCATGGGAGAGAGACAGCGAACACACATAAATCTACACGCACATGTACATGCACAAGCACACACACACACACACACGCACACAGATATGTTTTGAGGGATTGAAATTTAGTACATGTACACACACAAACAAATGGACTGGGTGTAGATGCACACACAGGCATACATCTAATTTTAATTTAGACACAACACATGCCTAAACACAGAATACATAATTCTCATCTCGGTGATGTAACGTAAATAATCCACAATCCACCAAGAGGTGAAAATGTAAGGTTTGGGGCTCCGTCCTTTTATGTTATGAGACAGATGGTGTCCAGGCGAAAGCAGGCAAGGGCTACACCCAGGAGAGTTGCAGGAGAGAGGGGGAGGAGAGGACACAAGAGGAGGAGAAGAGATTGGAGGGGGGGAAGATGGAGCATGGCGAAGGGCAGAGAACCTGAAAGTCTTCTTCTAATACAGCCACGAGGGATCCTGCTGAAATCACAGTGGCTGCATGGAATATATTTGTTACATTAGATATTGATTATCAGCTTGCTGTAACTACAGGGGAGGGTCTGACCAGTTGAATAGAAACTATAACGACACAGATTGGCAGAATTGATCATCATTGATTTTCTAATTATGGCAAATTAAGCCGTTCAAAGGCTGTAATATGTCACCCTATTTAAAGGTGACACACAGGAGATCAATAAAACTGATGTATCCTTCCTGTCAGCATGACCGCCAGATATTCTGCTGCCTCTGGACAGAACTATGCCCTGGGACAAGAAGCTTGTGATTGCCCAGACTGACTGTTAGCTTAGTTTATTAGGATCCTCGTTAACTACAGCACTGCAGCAGCTATTGTTCCTGGGGTTCACAAAAATTTTACATTGTGACATTGCAACCCGAACAACTTACATCATAGCACACAAAACACACAATAAACAGGACAAAGATTTAAACACACACTCAGACAAGATGAGCTCCATTCAATACGATAATCAAAATGTATGAAATCTGATATCGAGTATCCACCACTGTATGGTGTATGGTATGACTGTATGGTATGGTATGGTACAGTATGGTATGGTACCTCTGTTTAGAGGTTATTGATTACCTTGCAGTTGTAATTACTAACATTATTTGGTGGATTGCTCCATCACAGTGACGTAAGCAGTCGAGTCTCCAGGAATAAATGTTGGCATTTTATGTTTCTGCACACCAAGGACACGCTGAAATGTAAAGATTTCAAGTTTTGTGATTAACTATACAGCGAGTGAAGAACGCCACATTAGGAGGGAGGTGTGGTGGTGGATGGCACAATCAACAGGACTTTGCTTCTGCAGACCAGGGTTCCCATAATGTGTCAAGTGAGAGATGTTATTTGTTTTTAGCTTATGTTCACTGGCTAATATTAGCAAACGTTTCATAATGTCACCCATGACTTTTGCCTAACCATAACCATGATGGCAAACGTTTTCCTAAGCTTAACCAAGCGGTTTTGCCGTGTAGCGAAGCAAATTGGCCAAACCATCATGTGACATTGATGCAGACTCTGCCACTTTGGCTAAAAGTGTAAATGTTGACATGCAATGTATTTTTGGTTCAGAAACACTGATATTTCAACATATTTATTGGTTTGCAGATGCATAAAATCACAACATTTTATTCTGGCAGCTGGGTTATTGAACGTAACCTCGATTATATTTGATTACTTTAGGATTCAACACTAGCATCACTGCATTTCAAGTAACTTATAATAATTTGCTTCTTAATCTCACACCAGTATGTTATTTTCAGCTTTATCAAAAAACAAGCACAAGTTAGTTCCTACATGTCTGTCATTAAAAAAGACTGTAGTCAAGTTAGATACATTCTGCTAGCCAATGTGGTAGTTGCTGTAGTCATCATTATGAGCTAAAGAATGCTCATCTATGAACATAACTATATGTACACATCATATATTTATACACATAACTTACCACCTAATAATAAAAAATGCAGCTAAAATATTGCCTTTGTAGTAGATACATAATTGTTTTGATAGATGTACCAATTTGAGATAATTGCCCTGGACTGCAAGAGTGCATTCTTCTCCCATTGCTTCTCAGTTGAGTCACAGTCTGTTCCATTTCTGTTCATATTTTATGGAATCTGAGGATACATGGTGTTTCAGTCCATGCTGCAATTACTGTAGACAGCTGCCTTACACCAAAACACACACTCTGCTCACTGCACACACTTATGACCATGTGCTCGCCGGCCCCTCCGACCCTCTCCTCTCCCTGAGAATGACAGAGTGCCTATATAGCACCAGGCCAAAACTATTCCCATGGCACCTCTTAAATCCTATTGGGATAGGGATATACGTGATGCCATATGTCTCTTTCTTACCACTGCTGTTTCCAGTCTTTTTTAGATTGAGAATGTGTGTGCTTTTGTATGACATCTAGTTAAAAGCCCTCTGTTGGGCGCTATATTTAGGGCTACAGAAAAGAAAAGGCTTCCATATTGGGTTAGAGGCAATTTTCTTTGTTTGTTCCTGAGCCTTTTTCCAATTATTCTTCGTTAAAAATCAAGGAAACACCAACATAAAGTCTAGAGGGTTCTGTAGAGGTGAACAGTAGATGTCTTTATCTGAAATCAATCCGGTGCTCTAAGTAAATACTAATCGTCACTAACCTAACAATTATGAGGGATCAGCTGTATCACATGATGTATTTTTCCCTGGAATGAGTAGCACATCCAGTGTGATCTTTCCTAATACACAAGACACAAATGGTCACTCAGAGGTTTGAGGATAATGGTAATGATGTTAGCCATATGCCAGAGCCCTCTCAATAACCAGGCATGATCCCATTTGAGCATCTATGGTAGCATCTATAACAGTATCTGAAACAACACTTTACACCATCAGTACAAAAATGGAAGACCTCAATGGCTCACTCACAATTTTGTTAGTAATGATTAGCGATGGCATTGTCCTCTAAGAGAAGCCTGGATTTTTAAAAAATGCTGTAACCCAAACCCTATACCCTACACAGATTACCAGTTGAGTTTGTTTACTATATGATATAATACACCACATTTACTGTATGGTAAATATGCCTTTTTGTAATAAGAGACACTTTCATATAACCTTCACTGAGCTTATGTCCATCTGTTTTTGAAAGTAAATGAGCAGATTTACTGTACAGCCGTCCATCCATTCTTTATGAAGATTGTTTATCCAATGCCCCCATCTCTTTACCAGGTTGCTCTATCAGCACTGGGCCTTTTAAAGTTATGGAAATGGCAGAGCAGGTGCCCTGGTGAAATTTTACAGTTTATGAGGTGACAAAACTCGCCGCTGTGTCCTGTGGTTTACTGCTCCCCAGCCATGTATAGGCCCACTGGGCTTTTAAAACCCAATATTGTCACCAGCACTAGGTCCACTGCTGGCACAGCTCGGACTAAACCGTCCCCTGGATTCATAATAAATATCTTGTTGCAAAAAAAAAAAAAAAAAAAAAAAGCCTCTCTCTGCTTTGCCTCATGGTTCACTTTCTAAGTTTTAATGGTCGGATGACAGCAGGTGTTTCAGCCAGTTTCCCTGATGGAGGCAATTTGTGTTTTGGAGATGAGACCATATAGGCACATTTCACTCCATTTCCGTTCTATTAAGGCACAGGTGCTCACTTGACCTTCTACTGATAGGATGCTGTGATTTATTTAGGAGAGATCACGTCATTGGCAATAGTTTCAAGTTTAGAGGACTATAATAAATCTGCGTCCAGTCAGTTGACCAAACTGATCGCTTTTAAATAATGAAAGGTCTCTTACTAAAACAGCAGACACAGATTTGACTGACTGAACTAAAAGATACCGGAGTGGGAAAAGGGGACAGATGTTTTGGACAACATAGCTTATAGCTTCTCATGTTGTCCCGTCCTGTGTGTCGTCACTCCACTCCAGTTTTCATTTGGAGGAAGAGGAGGGGGAGGAGGGGGTCCTTATCTTGCGCGCAATCAAGCAGGGCTGAAAGGAAAGTGAGAGCAAGGAGCTGACAGATCGACACGCCGAGCTGTCAACCCAAGACTGAAGGATTGCACTCAGCATGCAGTGTGATGTGCTCCTGAAATTATGAGGGACAGGGGGAAAGAAGAGGAAGAGGAATCGGGGCAGTTTGTCTACCTCCTGAACTGGCTTTTTCACCCGACGTCAGATTTAATCTCGTATCCAGTTTTGGTCTCTTCAATACGACTCAAAGACTTACGCAAGACTGGGAAAACAGAATGCAAACTGATGGACAGCTCAAACAGACAACTTTAGTATACACCACTCTGACTCTGTGTTGCTACTCTGAAACGGGATGCCGTTTAATCGAGGAAATACACAATTTCTATTTCTTATAGACTTTTCTATTTCTTAGACTTTTGAACCTGTTGGATCCTGTTCTTCAAATGCATGCGGTAAGTAGAAATGAAAGTTATTCATTTAATCTGCATTTTGGTGATTTTTCTAGTTGTAAATTAAAGTTTAGCTTTCCATCCGTTTTACCCTCAGATGTACATTCAGTAGCATATGAATCTGGACCTTTGCTTTATTTCATTATTCCGATTGGTTGATTTATCGGTACAGAAATCGCAGAATCATACTCTCTCTGGTTAAAAATGCAAATGGTGTTAAAACACGGGATATATAATCATAGGCGTAGAGAAAGAAAATCTGAACCTGCAAGCCTCCCGCGCTCCTCAGGTAATTGCAGTTCAGAAGCAAAACAAACAGTCTAAGATGGGTTATCAAACACTTTTTTTTCGTATAGTAGGAAATGTCAGTGCAGTGTGATGATTCTGCTTCTTTCCACTGCAAGTTGTTGTTTTGTGTCTGGATTCTGAAACAGGGCACAAACGTTGGTGTTTCACATTCAAAGAAACATTCTGAAAAACTATTGTACCAATCTGAGCTGGGGGTTGAGCTCCTTTTTGAGAAAAAAAAAATGTGATTTAAAGCCTGAAAACCACATGACTTGATAGGATGTAATGCTGTTGCAGTGGTGACATTGTTTCAGCACCGCGGACAGCGCCCTGCACATCCACCGCCTGGGGGCAGGAGTTACCAAGATTTAGGTCCGAGAATTTTGGGTCCTTTTGTCCCGTAACATTTAAGACGTGGACTACAGTTTTGCATTAACCAAATAGTTTGAAACAACCAATAAGCAGAGATGTATGCTAAATCAAAAGGCGCATGGGTATGTGATCACAAGTACTAAAATAAAATACTTATATTATTCTTTATGTATTAACCTACTACAAATGTAAAAGCTGGGTAGTGGCTAAGGTTCAAGTGGTTTTACCTTACACTGCATCCCTGCAGATAACGAATGGCTAGTTGATGATGTTCATTTAGGTCAAAGTTTAAGACAGCTTCCAGTTGAGTTGAGTTGAGTTGAGTTGAGGGATTGTCTTTCACTGACCTTCTACCAATGTTCTCAGGAGTTTTGAAGTCATAGGACAACAAGATGATGCTCAGTCCAGACCAACCCGACCCGGACCTGTCCTGGGGCCAGTCGGACACAGAGACCCTGTTGGACTCTTTCAAGGTGGAGTACACGCCTGTGCCGGCCGAGCCCGCGGATGGAGAGGGGAAAGCGCGCTCCCTGTCAGTGCCCGCTCTCAGCAGGGAGGAGAAGAGGCGGCGGAGACGCGCAACAGCCAAATACCGATCTGCCCACGCCACCAGGGAGAGGATCCGTGTGGAGGCCTTTAATGTGGCCTTTGCAGAGCTGAGAAAGCTACTTCCAACACTCCCACCCGACAAGAAGCTGTCCAAGATAGAGATCCTACGTCTAGCGATCTGTTACATCTCCTACCTCAACCATGTCCTGGATGTATAGGCCGATAACAGCGCTGCTCTGGTGGTGGGAGAGTGGCAGGGGGTGACAGGTCGCTATCAGACAAGAAGCTGTGCGAAAAAAAAGCTTAACACTACAGAATAATAATTTTTAAAAGGATAATAGGCTTCAAATGTCACAGCAAAGCCAAATCTGTCCCCGTATGATGGCTTTTCTGTAGCTCCTGTAGAATAAGGAGATTAAAATATATATATATAATGTGAAAAGGCGACTATAAACTCGTACACTATGAACCCTTCCAGGACAATTGAAGGAGTATCACAGAGATTTTTCGACATGGGGAACAAAACGAGCGCAATGTCACCAAATAAGAGGGGCGATGAAAAGTCATTCCTTCTGCAGATTTTGAAAGCTGCTGTATAGGAAAGTTGTGCATTAAAAATGATCACGCTTGACCTTACATGTGCAGGCCTTTATTTTAATCAGGCCTATTTGTAACTTAATTGTTTTGTGTTTGAGCCGATTTAGTATTTATTTTGTTGTCTTCATTTTCAGCACATTGGGGATGTTGTTATTTTGTGCACTTTTATTTATTAAACCCTAAGGGGGGTAAATGCAATACTGAGGCATGTGAATTAGCCCAGAATCTACAACTGCAATCTAAAATTATATTTTATTCCAATTTTAGCCTACAAAAACTGTGACTGCTTAGACTGTAGTTTTAAGATTATTCTGTTAAAATGCATTTTGTACGTTTGTGCCGGCTGCAATTGAGGCTTTAACTTCAAATAAATATCTGGGATTTTTGTTGTTTTATTTTAAGCCATGTATCACGAAGCGTTCCCTGTGATATGAGAACCACGAGGTCTTGTCTCTCCGAGGAGAGGACGGCAAAGCGGTGGGCAGACAGACGCTTTGCGCATAGATGGGGCAGGTGTTCCTCCAGACGAACCGAGACAACCACATTACGGCCCATCCGTCTGCCACGTCTCTGGAGACACA
>OMLB01014836.1:0-71227 GCA_900302555.1 Myripristis jacobus
CTGAGCTGTTAAATGTCTGTCTGCAGCTATTAAACCTCAGTGTTGGACCAGGCCAGATTACTCCTGCAGACTCTGGCCTTTGATCAGAGCAGCCATCTAACTAATAGAGCTTCCCCCTGCCCCGATGTAATTGGTTAAAACAGCCTACTGAATGGGAAGCTTGATTGCTGCTGCTGTGTTTATTTGATGTCCTGTGTTCATGTGGGCCTAAGGGAAACCAGAGAATACAGGATGCAAAATTAGCTTCCTATTTGAATGGCCCCACACATATGACCCGGGTTGCAGACTTCCTGAGTCTGGGTTGGCTGATGTGGAATTAGCAGACGGTAATGACCCGCTCACTCGTTTGCCACCCATCTGAAGCCACCTGACTGACTGCTGGGTACTTTATTTGCCTGGCTTTCTCTCAGTGTATTGACCTGCGCAGCACAGTTATGGCTCTTGTCACTCCCGCAGACTGATGGTGCACCGAAAAGGGGAAACTTTAGAAACGATGCTGGGATGAAAATCAATTCATCTTCAACCACTGGTTATGGTAACACAGCCGGAAATTGCTCATCCGATGCTTGTAAGGATTTTTTTTCTTCTACCATGGCTATCACGGCTGATGCTTTTTAAATCTTTCTGAAATGAAGCACCTTTTCTCTCCCCATAATTTACTTTACCCTCACTATTTATCAAGGTAGAAAACCAGAAAGACATAACATGATGCATCCTAAAACAAATGCAAGAGGCCTCGAATGCCTTTTCCTCATATTTTCTTCACATTTCATGATGCTCTCTCCATCTCTGGATGAGGGCTGACGTGATATGGACAAGATTTTTGATAAACAATAACTATTAAAGAGGATATGAGGACTAAGCCGATAAATGGTAAAACGATGAGAAAAGTCAGGAAATTACTTTCTTCCTATTGTAATATAGCATTTAAAACCAGGATAAGACATACTTATGCCATATCATGACAGAACAATATCTGCAATCCCAGACGATATCTAATCTTAGATCACAATTATAATATTGATTGCAGCTGATGTATTTCCCAGCCCTTCTAGGAACTTTGCTTTCTTTCTTCTGCCATTTGCCCCCAACCCTCAGCTGATCTCTGTTATCTCCCTGCTTCCCCAGCAGCCATTGACTGTGTGGTGGGATCATGGGGTCCCTGGTCATCGTGCACGTCTCCATGTGGGGTCGGCAGCACGGAGAGAAGTCGCCAAGTGTCTGTCCCCCCTAGAAACGGAGGCACACCGTGTCCTGACCTCAAACAGAGACGAGGATGCTTCGGAAACAACGCCATATGCAATACTGCTAAAGGTGACGTGTTTTTTTTCCAGGCCAGAACATGCCTTTTATTTTGTGTGATTACATGTGTACATTTACGCATGCAGAGCTATTTTGCATGCATATCAATTTGCTATTTCAGTATTCTCTGAAGTGAACTGGCAACATATTTGCACACATCTGGTCCAAAGCCTTATCTACAGCTGCACGACTTTAGATTCATCAGTTAAACTTGATACTGAATGTGTAATGACTTTCCTGGTAATAAAACACCAGACCTCAGATCAACTTCCAAGAAAGTTCAAGATATCCATGGTAAACTGAGTACTACTGCACTTCACATCAGTTTGGGACCTTTTCCACTGCACAGCCAAACCATAACCCAAATTAGAGCAGAGAGGAAGGGATGCCACATCCAGTTATCATTCTAGTTATCATTTGTGTCTCAGTCGACTTCAGGGGACAACTGTACTGACAGAAAGGCGACTGACATATGATGACCAAAATGGAGTCTTAATTTAATTTCCGTTTCTGTCTGTTGTTGTGATCCATCAGTTTTTTTAAAAGTCCTGCCTCAGTTTCTTTATATTCTGTATTTTCTTTAGTTGACATTGGTCAGGATCATCCTTGTAGCCCGGTTCCCTCGAGCATTTCTCATTCTCCCATTAAATGTCATTCTCCCACCAAATAACAAGGAGAGCTCTGACCTCATCGTTGCTCCATGGTGCAGCATTTTCCCCATTTGTTTTCTTCAAATGCTCAACAGCTAACAACGTAACCATTCAGCGTCAAACAGTGCAGTGGTCCATCCACCAGGGCCCCGCTGGTTCCTGTGAGGCCTACATGTCAAGCAGAGACCAAAATAATCAACAGGGACTCGAAGTGGACCCTTGGTGAAAGGAAAATCCAAAGTTCCTGTTGTGTAGGGCCAAAGAAATGCTGACAGGTTTGGTTCTGTTGCAGTGGAAAAGTACCTTTAGAGACATCGAGCATCCATGGATCGCTTACTGTGGATGAAATGGGGAATGTCTTTGCGCCTCCACTTATATCTGTTTATCTATTCTGTATACTGAGAAGATGCTTCTGCAATTTTCAAGTGTTGCTTTTGTTGTCTCCATCCCTCTCACCTCCACCCTCTCCTTCCAGAGGTGGCAAAGATTCTGCCTGATTCTTTCAAGAGGAACTTCAAGGACCCTTGGAGGCGACCACACATGCTGATGAAGGAGGAGAAGGCCAGGTAGGGCCTCCATTAGCAGACAACAAACACAAACACAAGACCACGGACTACTGACCGGCCAGCCTACTGCTTTCATCTTTTTTCTTCATGCATATGGGGTCATTGCAGAGAGGTGGTAATTACAGCTGAATTATACAGCAGGCCAAAAGTATGTGGATTATGGTGAAGTTGCGGCTGATACTTCTAAGCAATTGAAGGATTTCATTCGAACAAGCAATTTATGTTTTTTGTAAAATCATTGCCGCCTGAAATTTATCAGTTTAACCTTTCAAAAACACATAATTACATCACAATTATAACCCACGATAGGCATCATTTAAAAAAAAATTTCTCAAACAAGCTAAATGCAAACATGAAAAGTTAAGCATATCTCATTTTGGAACGTTATTGGTTCTGAGTGTACATTTCAACTCCAGTGATTAAAGTGGATTTTACACAAAGTTCTTTAGCTGCTATCAGCGCTTTTCACCCCGGTTTTATTTTGTCTCAAAGATCTTTCTGAAATCAGCCTTGGGCTCCAAAAGATCACAGTGAAAGGAGACCAAGGCCAAGGTTGCCTCAACACACAGAAGCTTGAAATTGCTTTGACTGGTGAAGATGAACCTTGTCAGTGAACATTTGCCTCATGAGCTGACCTTTATTGATAAAACAGCAGTAATCCATGTAAAAGGTAAACCTTCCCTGTACAGACATCATCTTTGATCTGGGCTGAGCTGATTGTGGATGCGCTCACTGCTGGAACAATCATCCGCCAGGGGAACAAAAATCAAGGCCGAGTTCCTGACAGCCCGGAGCCTTTTACACAGATTAAAGTGGACATTGGATACTTTTGTTTTGACTTAAGCACAAAGCATCAGAGGATTGGAAGTGCATTACTCATAGATGCAAGCTATTAACCATGGATGACACAGATTTAGGCTGATTTCACACAGACATCTGGTGCACTGATTTGTCCCTGGTGTTGTCATGGAGAGTGACCCAGGAAACGAGGCTCTGAGAAAGTGTTAAAATGACATGAAATGATCTGAAGCTGTCTCTGCTCTGTGTATCAAGTATCTCAAGAAGGGGTGGAATACCTGGGAAAGGCCAGGAGGCTATCGTAGATGAAATAGCTGCGAGTCTTACTTTACCAGTAGACTTGAGCTTTTAAAAAGTTGTCAAAATTAAGGCCTCTTGTTTGTTGTTATGGAACAATTTCCTTGTAGTGGTGTGAGTGTATATTTTCTCCACTGTGTGCTGCAAAATCCACAGGGGAGGTTGGCATTTGAGATTAGCTTCTGCATGAGTGAGCTCAAGCATAATGAAGGGCAGAAAAAAAAGAAACTAAGGAAATCCCCAGTCACCAAGTGTGCATGTATGTATGTAAGCTCATATGTGTTTCGTTAGAGCCCCATTACACTTGCCATTTCAAGGTATTTTTGTAAGGAGTCCTTAAATTGCTGACAATATCCATAAATAATGAAATTATGCAGCCTTTTCATTTCATTTGCTTTTTTATCTTCTTTATCTTATTTTATATAATTATTGCTTTGTTTAGGCATATTATGGCTTAATTACACCCCAATTATATAGATTATCAGCTAAAATGCATGCTTGCCCATGACAAATCAAGCACCAAACATGAAATTCAGCAACTGTCCTGCCATCACTCTCTGACAAAAGGTATTTGCAAATGTTAGCGGGGGACAAAGTCTTGTGGAATCATTCTAAGAAAAACTTTTTTAGGGGGAAGGTTCATTTCCTTTGACAAAATACCCCACTGGGGATGGTGTTTAGTCACAACTGACTGAATCAGAGACAAAACAAATACTGCAGAAGTTCAAAGTGGCTGGTAGGGAACACAGCGAGCAGGAAAACAAGACTTTATTATTGTTCCCTGTGCACAGACTGAGCTGTGTTGATACTATGATACTGCAGGTGACCATGACCCTGCTGGAGCACCTTCAAATGGAGCCAAACTTTAATCAGCTTTTGTCTGGTTATTGTCACTGATCAAACATAACTGGATTGCTACTTTGCTTTCCTGGTTGAATCACTGTGGGTCTTCACTTTCCTACTTCACGGGCAAAAAAGGGGAGGAATGCCTTTTTGGAGTGTAACACTTACACATTAATGTCGGCTACAGTAATGTGTAACTTGTGCTTGTATGATTTTAAAAATCACATATTAGTGAAACTGAAATAGCACAGCAAAAAATCTCCATCTTAATAAGTCGTTCAGTCTCAGCAGAGTTAAGCAACAAGGCAGAATAAAGCAGCTTAGCCCGCTAGTATCAAGAAAATGGCACTTGATTCAAGAACATTTGGAAACAAGCTGATGAGCACTGGAAACAAGTGAGATTATCTCATCCCGTTGGCAGATTCTTTGCACTTGGTTAAAGAAAAACAAGATTTAAACACTGAATAGAGACTGAGTGACTTGTTAAGATAATTTTTGCAGTGTGACGAAATTAATGAGTTATATCAAAGCTTTAGCGGAAGCAACTATGTCCTTTTTGACACTCTCTCTGTCTCTCCCTCCCCCTCTCTGCAGTTATTGTGTGTACCTGCGGATAAAGCAGGCCAGTGCAGCGTGTAAACTCAAACTGTGGAGCGCCCAGCTGGTCAGAGAGAGACTGATCTGTGCTGAGTGTCAGAGCGATGCCATGTCAAAAACAGGCCGCTGTGGAGGGGATGGACTAGAGAGCACCAGGTAAGCCAGAAGTATACATAATTAAATTTTTGGCAGTTCCTGACAGATTTTTTTTTTTGTGGACTTAGCCTAGAGGTCAGACTTGTGGATTTGTGTCACTTTGAATCCCTGGACCTGCTTGAAAAAATGAATTAGGGAAACAGATGAAACAGTTCTTTCCACCTCTTCAACAACAAGCCTACATTTGAAATGACCGTAAGGAAGGGAATAAAATAAATTTAACCACATTCTGGGCTTAGGTATAACTCTGAGGTGTTAGCACTGAAACTTTTTTTTTCTCCATTTTTTGAGTCTATACTTCTGTGCCACATTTCAGACATTTGAAATATTGTACATTTTATTGCTCTACATTTGTCTGATGGCTGTAGTTACTACTTTGCAGAATAAAAGCTTTAACATACAAAGTATTGAATAAGTTTATAAGATATGATGCATTGTTCTCAAAGACTACTTTTATTTTTCATATTTAAGTACATTTTAAATGCATTTGTTAATAGTTTTATATTCTTTTACTCATGTAAGTACCTTTTCCAAAAAAAAAAAAAAATATAATAATAATAAACATATGTTCCTCATTCTGTTGCTGTTAAACGCCTGATACTAGCATTGTTATGATATGTCTATTTTCCAGAACGTTCTGGGCAGCAGCTTCGGTCCCTGGCTGTCACGGCTCCTGGGTGCGAGAGTCATCTTCCGAGGGCTGCCGCTGCCCCCCGTACTCTGTGCTGTTTGTGTGAGCCGCCATACGAACCCCCCCACATCCACCTGCAGGGTCGAGGTTGCCCCCGACAACTCCTGCGATACTGTGGGGAACCCTGCCAGCCAAGCCAGACCCCTCCAATCCAGCCTCACTGGATGGGTAACTCAAGGAGATCAGCAGTGTCCGGCCACTTTTTCCTTTCACCTCATACTCTGTACTGTATACACTATTACTAAGAAGCACACAGAAAGTCTTGCATTTATCTTCATATTTTACAGCCACATTGTGTACTTTCTTTTTTTTCCTCCAAAGCACAGCAATGTCTATATGCCTTTTTACCTCTGAATCTTTGCTATCTACCTCCATGAATGCAACTGCATTTGATTATGCATAATGTATAAATATATAAATATATTATTTTGCTTTATACATTTTCTACTTTTGATTGTTTATGTGTAATGTATATGTGTCTATATAGCTATACTTATTTGTATCCACCAGCATTAACACCAAGCAGCACTGGCTGCACCCAGTCTAAGGCCTAATCCACAGGGTGCTAATTCACCAGCAGGTTGGAGGCACTAAAACTGGTTTACCCAAATTGAATCCCAAGCTAGAATCCATCATTCATCATCTCTGTGTCTTGCAGTTTTGTATGAATTAACTTTTACACACAGGTGTTTCAATAAAAAACATCACCAGCAAGTCAAGTTAAATAGCAGGTGTTATCCAATCAATTCTCAGGTGTTTAGATCGATGTCTTTGTCCCCCATTGAGATTCTGCTGGCATGTCTGCCTCCGCTGATGGTCAGTCACTGGTGAAGTATAAAGTGGTGTAGCTGAAATCTAGCCAGTCTTTTTTAGCGTGATATTGTAGGAGACGAAAAAGAGCCATTTAATTCAGTTTAAATGTGGTTCTCTCTGTCCTGCATGTCGTGCAGTCGTGCTCTGATTATGTTTTCTTTTGCCCCACCCCTTAAAAATCCTGTTACCTCCACAAGGGAATTTTATCAGCACAGCATCATCTGATATAACTCACAGCTCTGTGCCATTGCCAGGCCAAACAGCCATTTCACTCCCATTCCTTATTAACAGAATCTCCTCCCTGCACTCCCCAAAGCCTCTTGGACACATAGATGAGTCCTTCTGACCTGCACTTCTTTTTCTTAACCTGGTTTTCCTCCTCTTTTCTGCTGTGACTGTGAGTCTTTCCAGCAGATAGTGCCGATTAACCACAGTGGAATATTCTTCACTAGTGATTACAAGTCAGTCAACTGGCAACAAAATGCCTTCCCACATTTCTGGCACTGCTGGCATGAGCATGGAGGACAAGTGCAGTCCAGGAAAGGAGGCTTTTCCTCTCTGGAAAACCTGTGACTTTCTCTCCCAAGTCGTTTTCTGTGTTTGTGTGTTTATTTATTTTAAAAACAAGTGATGATTTTAATAGTGCAGCACAGCATACTCTTGTACACTGTCCATTAGTGAAAATAAACAAATATACTGCCACCTCTTCTCTTCTTGTCATATTTTCTGATGTGGGGATTTAAATCAGTGTAGCCATTTTCACCATTTTCAAGACTTGGGATCATTTTGATTAAATTTCTGTTTCTGTTACATAGCCTAACGTGACTTGTGCCCTTGAAAATATCATAAAGACCACTATTAACATTGCTGGGTTCTCCCCCTTACAATTACTGCTGTGAACACAGCAGTGCTAAGTATTTCCCTGCCGTATAGCCAGTGTTTACATGCAGCAATTACAGTTAAAAGGAGAGTCCAGTCGTATGTACATAATGTAATGCAAACAAGTATCCATCAACATATTTTTGGTTCATTCTTGGCATTTTTTTCCTGTGGTGCGAGCAAAATGACGACAGGAAAATTGACAGTCGCTATGTATGATTGTGTTTTTGTGTTGTGCTCCTACAGTTTAGGACTTTGTTTTTTGGGGTGTAAGATGAAGAATACTGAACTGGGTTGGACTCCCGCTCCTCCTGTTGCTTGTGATTAACCAGTAGCTCTGTCACAGTGTTTTTGGACCGTAACATGACTGTGAACCTGGGCATTGTGAAACAACTGTCTCCGATTCATCCTCAGGCAAAATAACTAGTTGTACACAGTTTACATAATCTTTAAATACATCTTTCACTTGTTGTTTGCAAAATCACAGCTCTGCTAGTGGATAGGGAAGACAGATGCCCCATTCGAAAGGCAGCTTGCGTCCTCTTTTGTAAGATATATGACCTGGTTGATGGAAGGTCTAAAGGTCTAGATGCTGACCGCAGGACTCTGCCCTTGACTCTGACCCTGACAGGTTATAAGTCTCTATGTTGTGTTTATAAAGTCATTGCTCCTTATCCTTGCTGACAATTCCTGCACATTTGCCCACCACATGTTCCCACCAGTAACACCATTACGTCAAAATGTCATGTAATAACACCACTGCGGAGCCACAACCATGTAAAGTTTCCCATGTCACTTTGTTTTCTTGTGTGAAACTGCTCTTCAAATATCCATTTTATTTTTTACACATTTTTCCACAGTCCTTTGAGGAGGCAGTGTCGCCACTTTATTACCCAGTGCGTTTCATCTTCGAGGCACTTGAACTTCACCTCCTCCCTCACTCTCTCCAGTCCCTCCCCCTCTGCCATCACCTCACCCCTCCCTCCCTCGTCCCTCACTCCAGCTCCCTCCCAAACTCCCCTCCGTCAGCACAACTCTTTATTTTCTCTTACTACAACAGTGGCAATAGAGTGCTGTCAGCCTGTCAGTCCAGCCCCTCTGAAACAGGCTTTACCCCCTGGCGGCCCTGCCTCTGCTGCTAACCCATTTTCCAAAGGGCAGGAAGGCCCATCTCTGGCCCAGTGCCTGATGGGGTCCGACAGCAGTGTGTTCTGGGATTACGCCCGCTGAAAAGGGGGGCATTCCATCAGTGGAGGCCTTTGTCGCAGCGCGGCCACTGTTTGCTTTCGACAAGACAGCTGTTCAAAGCCCTCACGGCCCCACGGATGGCGTGAAGGGAAAGGACCCAGGGGTGACTTCCGTTTAGCGGTGGTGTTGGTACATGTGCGGTGCCACCTCCACCTGCACTTACTTCAGCATCAGCACATATTTATGGATTTAGAACTACTGTGTTAACTCCTCCGCTGAAATACCCTTGACTTGGCATCTTGCTTGTTTATGTGTGTGTGTGTGCACACGTGTGGGAGGCTGGGATGAGTCACACCTTCTGTGTTGGTGTGTAGGGCTGTGGAAAGGAATTATGGGTGCTACACGCAGGAGGTGACTCCGGGCCCCACACCACCAGCTATGATAAACAACCATGTATACCCAGCCATATGTCAAATAGACACCAACACATTCATTTACTCTGGAGATCACAAACTTTTTCATGGCAAACATCCCCCAAAATGCATGCAGAAATAGCCTCGACTTGAAAAGATTTTGTCCTAAGTAATCACCTCTAAGAAGATTCCTGTTTTTAGGCGAGGAGATAACCGGTCAGTATAGACAAACCATGATCAAACTGCAAATTATATTCAAAATAACCATCCTTATACATTTCCTTGTTGTTGGAACTTGTTCTAACAATGCTGAAATGTCCAAAAAGGTAAAATCCTTCCTTTTGCTGGGGACCCTGTGGATCCATCTCAAGGACTCCTGGTGGCTCCTGGATCCCACCTGGGAACCACCGCATTGATGGATCAATTATCACATCCCTAATTGAACTGCTGTGCTTTGGGAACTAAAGTCATAGTGCAACCTGGCTGTCATAATTAGACATTTAGCAGTAAACTCACCAAACTTTATTCTATGCAACTTTGGCCATTTTGTCTCAGGTAGCAACAGCATGTCTTACATTTTTGAGTTTTGTTTGTGTTTTTGCAGAATCCGGTTAAAACTTGTTTAAAAACAGGGCAGTGTGACATTTAAGTAGAAAATATTATAAATATACACTTGCTCACTGCAAAAGTCATCTCAGCTCTGCCACTTGAGGGGGCCCTCTCTCAACTTGGGGCCCTGGGTGGTCGACACCCTGTTCCCCCACTCCATCTGTGTGTGTTTGCACGTGTTTGTACACTCTGTGCTGTAATTAGCAGGCCTTCCTAATGGGGGCTTGCTGCCACTGTGGGAGCAGCTGGCCCAACTCAGAGGAATGATAATGAATAGATGCTGCAGCATGAGGACCTGAACTATACAGAGCAACACAGCTGGTACACAACAGGACCAGTATGATAAACACACACTTCTGACTTATTTTGAAACTAGCGTATCAATTTCTGAATATCCTGCTTCATTATACGTTTTTTGGTGGATTTCAGGCTCAATGAAACTAATGTTAAAGAGCTCCTTCAATTTAAATGATGTGTTTACTCCCTATTTTACTGTATTTTTCATTTACACATTCAACAAGTGGGTAAATTGCTTTCTAAATGGATCTATATGAAAATATCTTGTTGCTATAGGACAACTAATGTCTGATATTTTGCAGTGGAAGGAGGAAGTGCTGCATGGCTGTGATGGCTCATACAACAGGTGCTGATGAAAGCACAAAAAACAAGCTCCTGGAAGCCGTGCTTAATATTTGTCTTACTGCAGACAGCCATGGAGAGCAGTCTGATATACTGTCTCATACTGTCATACTGTATCATTTTTTTTTAATTTACATACACAGTATTATGAATGGCAAACACTGATAAACACTACTCAGGTACTACAGAGGCTTGACCATAAACCATTGCTTGGCACAACTGTGGCGTCACCTTGTGGTGCTTTTGACTTACTACGTTCTTCACAGAGACCGACACAGTTGATCGTTTAAAAACCCCACTGGTATGTTTTATTGGGTATTTGGGTTTTAGAATACACTGGGGATATACCTTCGATTTGGAGAGCTGGGTATATTCACACAAAATTGGTTCACATGTCTCACAAACATTCACTCACTCATGGTGCACAGCAATCAATCAGATAATTTCCTTTATAGACAATATGTATAAAGTAGATAAAAGTAGTAATAAATGAATGCACCATTTACTGATGGTTATATCAAATTTATCCTAAAAAAACCAAACCAAAACAGATAATGAAGCATTGTGGTGTACGGTGAGAGCAATCACAGTTAAACATCATGGCACAGAACCAAACAGGAGCCCAAAAGCTAGTCTACATGCACACTGTGCGTAAGGCAAAAGTGACTGGAGCTTGATTTTTTAAAGGCTACAATGTGTGGTTCTCACATTTCATAACAGATTCAACAAGGAGTAGTTCTGTTCACAAGTGGAGGCAGGTCCAGGAGTCTAGCTAGTTACACATCACACACACATTCCAGTTTGGAGCACACATCATGGCTCAGCTATTTTCACATTCAGTCATTCAGCAAGATGTCACTCATTCATTCATCCATCCATGCATTCCTGAATCATTTGAAATGTGAGCTAAATGTGTGGTATTACTGTATTTAAAAAGTGAAGCTGATATTCTTTTCAGTCATACCGATGCAAATTCAGCGCACTACATTCAGACCGGCATGCAGCTGAGCTCAGCGTGTGAGTAGATTTACCTCGACAGAGACAGTCCCTTACAACCAGCTCCTTCCCTTCAAAAGCACACAGGACAACAAAAGACAATCATCTTGAGGTTGGATATCTCAAGGAAACATGAGCAACTGAGGGTGTAACATAAGTTGTTGTGTCACCATAAAAGTACATCAAATTTCTAAATGATGTTGACTTTATGGACATAATAAGAACAGAAATAAGATCAGAGAAATAATCGCTGAGTAATGTAAGATGAGAATAATGACTGTCAAAAACAATCCGTCAGTTTACCTGTTTATCTGCCAGACTGCTCCAATACAAAAAAAAAATCAAAGCATAGGCAGTTTATTCCTCACAGGACAGCTTGGAAACCCACGTGACAGGATGTTGACCTATTTTCGTCTTTGTCTCTACTGGGGGAGCCTAATTGTTTGTTTACAAGCTGTTTTATTTGAGGTTTTTGATCTGCTGGTTGGTGTTGTGGATCTTGAGATCCATCTTGTCCACTTTGTTGAGCAGAGAGTCTAGTGAGGCATCTTGATCATCAATCTCAGATTGGAGGCCCAGTCCCAGGTTCTTTAGCCTGCTCAGGCCCAAGGACATTTCATCTAGATCAGACACAAGGGGACAAAAGAATTAAGTTCAGCTGGGGATTAGACAACATTTAGAAAGGTTTGTTTTGATTTTATTATGCATAATATTTTGCCCTGTTCTCAGAATCCAGTCTATCCAGATTGTTGACTATGTGTGAATGCAAAACAGGCGTCTGTGGCCTGGCGGTCAGGTCAGCAGGCTGGGCAGAGCTGTATAATTAATTGTGTATAACAATAAATTGTTGTATGGATTCTAAATTTAAGATGATGAAACATTTAATTTACAATGTGCTCTGTATTATATCCGCAAAGATGCGGATATAAAATGCCAAAGGTGAATTAATATACATATGTGATCACAATATGTGGCAAAACAATTGGGATTATTGTTTTATCCATAACCATGCAGCCCTCCAAGTTCCATATGCCACAACGCCACAGAAATAAAACACCCTTCACCTCTGCCTCTTAGTTTTGCCCACCTGTGCTGTGACTCAGAAATACAAGAGAATATAAAAAGTAAAACGGTATTCTTACCTAAGTTGTTGTCCAGGGTCTGGTGAGCATCCTTAAGATATTTGTTCTGAGAGTAGCCATTCTGTCGGGATGAGCTGTCGTCTATTGATGCAGAAGCTCCAAATCCTACAACACACAGAGCAGAAATGATGGCAGTCGCTTTTTGACAAAATGATGATGAAGCTGTTGTGCAAACCCTTACCTCCTGCATCTATCTTTCTTAAGTTGGGGTGACTGGCTTGGTATTTATCTTCATGTTCTCTGCTGTGGGACAGGGCTGTCTGTAATCTGAAAAAAAGAAGAAAAAAACATGAGGAAACCAGATAAGCATTTTTTCACCAGAAGGGCAGTTAATGACAAGAATCTGAAAAAAGGGGAACCTTTTTCATGTACCTTTTACGGCTGATAAAAATTAGATCCAAAAACTGGATCGATTTTACAGGATCTCAGCAAATTTGCTTTTTCGGGCACAGTTTTGGTGAACTTTTCAACCAGAGGGCGAGGTCAGCTGTGAACATTACTCAAATAATTACCATGTGTTATCTTTATTGTGCTGTTGTGGGAAAATTAAGTCTCAATTTTGGTTCCACAATCTCACATAAAGGCTCACATAAGCTGACATCTGAGAGAAAGCCTTAGCAGACAGATAAAATTATCATAATGTTGCTGTTTGTAACAATGTGTGGCCCACTGTGCTATGTGATCCTGGGAGACAAAGTTCCTGGCAGGAAAGAAATACATCCTGAAGGTAAAGGCTCACAAATGTTATTACTCTAATCCCCCACTGCCCCCTACAAGACAACTTACATTCCAGAAAGATTACAGCAACTTGCCCTTTATCCATGACGGCAAAATCTTAAAAAAACAATTGCAAGCAAAACTCAACCTCAAATGCCTGTGACAGTCTGAATTTTTCATTATCCTCTGAGCCTTTTTGGTGACTGAAGAGATATTTTTAAACCACTTGAAGTCATAGGAGATGACAGCAGCCACCAACTCGAATGATTCAACACTAGATTCAGTTACGTTCATAAAGACAGGACAAGACGGGTGGCCAGGTGCACATTAGATGGAAGGGTAGACCAACAATATTATACTTTACAAGGTTTTCACAGTGTTGAATTCCAAGCTGCTGGGGCTACACCGCGACACTAAAGAGCCATACTGTGTTAACAAATGTTGGGCTTGTTCAGGAAGGAGGAAGGTTATCTGAAAACCTTAGGAGTCTGATAGAAGCATGTAAAGCTGACATTTGAGCAGAGAGAGCACATTAGTTTGCTGAAGGTCAGGAGGATTGCGGTGCACTTAACCAGCTGAAAGCACCGCCTCTTATCTGCCCAGACATCAGCAACTCACTGAGAGGGCTGGCCTCGGTTAGTGGGGTAAGTTTGTCAGCTAACAGCTTTGGGAAAATGCTATAATGAAGAGCTGAGGGCCACAAATAGACATCTAAAATATACATGGTACGGGTGAGATCATGTCTCCCCCAAGTCAGAATCTCCACCTAACATCATAACCTAAATCCAACACTGTCCCTCCTACCTTGATCTAATATACTCTTATTTCAAATTAAAAACACCCTTGTACACCCTTATTTCATGTCCTAACTCTTTGATTCTACATGACCAATCTACGATCTCAAAATTATTATCAGAGCAATGCAACTCTGATCTTTGTACTGCTTACTATTGATTGCTTGTTAGGCTGATGATTTCGGAACTGAAACTTATACTATTTACTTATTGTAAGTTCTGGATAAGAGTGTCAGTTAAATGGTTAAAATGTGATTTCAAGATATGTACCTTGGATGTTGAGAAGCTGGATAACAGGATAGAATTGTAAGTCTTAATTACAGTTTGCCTCACCCTTCAACAATTCCAAGCAATCTACCTAAAGACCACCAGAACCCTACAAAGCCATATCGACTGCTTCACAAATTTTACCCAGACACTGCACAGTACCTGTTCTTTATAGAAAACTATGCAGCCCAGTTCCTCAATACTGTGCACAGCACAGTGATACTACACAGCTTCAGAGTTTGTGCTGTCAAAGCAAAACAAAACTATGATTCAGCTTCAAGTCTTGCATTAAGAGCATTCCTCACGTCATCATGTCTTTCAATCAGTTCATAGTTTATGCTTTCCGAATCAAATGAAATGCACTTTAAATACTCTACATATCATCGGAAATGGACTGAAACGAGGGACTGAGTCTTACTTGTCACTGGCCTGATAGGCATTGGGCTGCTCAGGTGGAGGTTTTGTCTCTGGCTTGCCCTTGAAGTAGTTGACAAGGCCTCCCCACACACTCTTGATACTGTTGATGTGTTTCTGGCTGGTCTTTAGGTCCTGCTCCATGTTGTCCACCATCTTCTCTGTCCTCTTCAGAGCCTCCCCCTGACGTGTCAGCTCCTATGAGGAAAAAGAGAGAATATGAAGAAAGACATTTTCAATTAGAGTACCTTATTCTTAAAGGGAGAGTGTAATCCTTTGCATAGTGGGATGAGAACGGTTAATTTGTCATACCTCTGCTGTTTCCACACCCATCTTCTCTGATTCATAGATGAGGCCCAGGGAGCGATAACTGCTGTCCACAGCAGACTTGGCTGTTCGCATCACTTCCTGCTGGAGGTACCTCTGCTTCCTCTCAGCTTCACTCATCCCTTGCTCATTGGGGTCATCATTGAAGTTGAAACCCCTATTCCTAGACTCAAACTCTTCCTCCTCATCATCATCAGCAAACGGGTTGTGGGACTTAGGGTAGGCCATCTGTGGGAGACACACACACAATTTGGTATCAGAGACCAATGTTGGGGAGAAATTTTCAGCCAAAATAAACCGGAAAAATATGTTTAAGAAACTGCTGACATGCATATATGACAGCATACGTGACAGCTCAGCTCTCTGAAAAGTTTAGCTAAGCCTTACACTGTTAGCTTCAGCTACGACCTTTAACGACAGGTTAACGCCTGGACAATAAAAATGAGGCCATACTCTGTTATCAGTAATTACTTATGAAAACCAGAGAGTGGGTGGTTATCAGAGAATAAATGTACATGTTAACACTGCTGGTTGGAAGTAATGTGACGTTAGCATTAAAGCTACGTGATAAGCTAACGACGACCAGCCTGAAAAACACCGAGCAGCCAGACAACCACACCCACGAGCTGAGCCAAAACAGCTGTCCACAAATCAACTATGGCCTTCTCTAGTCACAGCCTGGCCGATATCTAAAATGAACGGTGACAAATGCAGATATACTTAAGAAACAAACCTTTGACCGGAGATGTGAAATGTTGTTGCTCTATCAGCTGACTGCACCGAGTGACGGGACACTTCCGGTTACAGTTGGTGACGTTGCAGCTTGTCTTCGCAACGGCTAATCCTGCGCAACAAAAACGCACAAAACCGACACGATTGAATTTCCTTATTTTTAAATGACGCGACAGTGTCCCTACACAAATACAAACCCAGTTTTCGCACCAATTCACTGTTCGTTCGAAAAGTCAAGCGCTATAAAAAATTTATGCTGAGTTATGTCGTTGCTAAGTGCAAGTGTGCCCGCCGACTTGCCGTACTGCGGCTCCACCAGCGGCAGCCAACACCACACGCCTCTTTCCCCTCTCGCTTGATTACGCTCGTTTTGATGTAGAGGTAAACATGTCTGTAATGGGAGGTGGTAAAAGAGGGTTTTATTTCAATACCGTCCTCTCGCTGGCCCGCTCTTTAGCCGCACACCGTCCCGCACCGGTCGAAAAGGTGAGAAAACACTACTTACTCAGCTCGGAAAGACGTTTCTAATTGCCAAGCAACAGGGGCTGTTCAGGGTGTACTCCGCTTCCGCACCAGCAGCCGCTGGCGTGTATTGATTATTGACAGTGTGGTGAGGATACATTTGACAGGTGTGTGTGTGTTTGTGTGTGACGTGTCGTGGAGCCTCTGCGGTGGGAGAGAGCAGTGCAGAGAGAGACAGAGAGAGTGTGTGTGTGTGTGTGTGTCTGTCGTTCCTCAATCAGATGTTGTCAGCCTTGATCAGTGTGACAGGCTTCATCAAAGAGCATTGCGCACTGCAGTCAAACAGGTTTACACGGTGCTAAAGAGAGATAGAGATAGAGATACACACACACACACACACACACACACACACACACACACACACACACACACACAGAGAGAGAGAGAGAAAAAGAGAGAGAGAGAAGGAAAAGAAAGGGAAAGGGATCTCAGAGGCTCATTCTAATTTGCTCTGTGCTATATATATCCACTTGGAGACGAGCTAAGGCAATTAACCTGTTGCAAGGATGATCATATGCCTTTTGCTTGGACACCAAAGGGAGAGCCGTGTTAGGCAAACTGATATTTCACATCTCAATTTGATAGCAGCCCACACGCTGCATGATGCCATCGTCCCACAGCTTAGTCAGCTACCACCTCAAAAGAGTTGATTTGTAAACAGCCCCTGCCACAGAGAAGAGGAGAGAAGAGGATTAAAGGGTCTGATGAGTGCTTGTCTTTAGTCCGTACTTTCTGCAAACTAGTCTGCCATCTGCGCCTGTTTGCTGTCTGAGAAATTTGTCAGAGAAATTCACAGAAATCAGAGATCCCATGTGTTTTGTTTTGTTTTTCCCCAGGTCCAAAAGCTACAATGCATGTGTCCGGTGGAGATTCGGGGTGTGTTCACTCTGGATGTGCGTCGCAGAGATGCTGTCATTGCGCTGGCTGTGTTTCTTGTGGAGTCTGACTTACAGGTGGGTGGTGGTCATTAGAAAGCCAAGCCATTGAATCTTTGCTGTTTCTCACAAACTCAGTGATAATTTTTAAGATATCTATAAGCTGCTCTGGTTTTTAAAATTGTTCAAATCCCAACATTACAAAGGAAAGCAATAACTGAAGCCTCATCCAGCAGCATGTATTGCATAGAGATGGAGCTGCCCAATATCTTTAGATCACAGGATTCATGTGGTTTCATTCCTGTACTGTATTATTAGTCCATTAGTGCTTCCAGTCCCTCGTAGGACTCCTACATATATATCACCATGATAAGCTCATTCCCTTAATCTGATTAAGCCGGCGATTAGATATGCTGCTGGCCATGTAAGCCTCTAACCCCATCACACTGAGACACGGCATGAAAATCCTCCCGGTCATCTGATTATGTCACACACAGGATAGTGATAGCGCCTGAAATTTTCACTTTTCAGCACAGAGACGCTGTCAGATTTAGCTCATGTAACCCACTTTTTATGTACTAACAGAAGGGAAAAAAAACACCTCCATTTTCAGATTTATCATGGCTTGTTAGTTTAACAAACGCGCAGCTCCGTGCCAACATGTGCAATGTTTTGTAGTGTGTAATGTATTGCTCTGCTTCGGTAGCACAAAGACATACTTGTTTCCTACTTGCTGAGCCTATTGAGAGGGTTACCACGGGTCCAATGGATCGAGGAGAGCTTGGGAAAGAAAGGGAGGGGTAAGAACAATCCTCTTATGTTGGGCCTTTTGTTTTACTCTGCTCTCCATCAAGTGTGTTGCTGTGATTGTGACAAAGACATTTTTGCTATAATCTTGCCTTAGGAAATGTTGGTAGTCATTCTTGATTTTTTTTTTCAGTGCAGTCTTATGACATGTCTTGAGATGCATCCAATAAATGTCTTTGAATATAATGTCTTGAGGCACTTGTTTAAGACCGTAATTAAATTGACTGGAGAGGACGTTTGAACAACAGACTCTGCACTGCATTTTCTCAGTGCCACTGCAGTTAGTCCTCTGATGCATTTGCAGAGATGACTCCCCTTTTCAGCATTTGATAAGGCTTTGTATGTTTACCATTTTGCCAACTCTGCTTGTGTTTTCCGCTCTGTCTCTCTTCTTGCTTTTATGTAAATGCACACAGGATTTAACTGTCTATATCTGCCTTTTTGTCTTCAGAGTCCCTCCCTGTTGCAGAGAATTTCAGCTTCTGTTTAGTGACTCTGTTGGCAGATGTGGCTCAGAGCGACCCAGAATCCCGACAACAGGTCCGATTATGACATTGTGGACTCATGTTTTATTCTTAGATTGTTTGAAGTGGTTGATGGATCCCTGCCAATTGCAATTACTGAGTTGTTTTGATTTTTTTTTTTCCACTGTATTCGTTCCAGATCCTGGACACAATCATGGAAGTCATGCAGGGGCTGCAGGAGATGTGCCAGACACCTGATAACCATGACAAAGGTATACACTCACAAACAGTCAAACAAACGCACACACACACACAAACCCACAGAAACAACAAAGTGCTCAGATCTTTCCAAAGGGTAAGCCTTCCAAATCCTCTCCCTCCTGCAGTCTACCTGTGCAAGTATATTGTTCCTTGCCTGCTGGGTGTGACTCGGGCGTTCGGCCGCTACAGCAACACAGACGAAGCGCTGCTGTCTAAGCTTTTCCCCAAAGATTCGCCCCAGACGCGCTGTGTTACAGAGGAAACAGAGGGAGTCCGGCGCAGGTCCTTTAATGACTTTCGCTCCATCCTGCCATCGTCACTGCTGACGGTCTGTCAGAGTGACACTCTGCGCAGACGCACTGGGACCAACTTGGATGCCTCTGCACAGGTGTGTGTGTGTGTTTGTGTTGTGATGGAGCTGCTTGGGTGCAAGACGTGGTTTGTGCGTCAAGTAAAATGTGATGTGATTGCAGAACTAAAAATATTCTCCTGAAATGCTTGGTCATTTCACTCTACCAAAAGTGAGACCACAATATACTCGTTTAGGCAGTGAAATCTCTCATCGTCACAGGTCAGTCCAGATCCAGGTGGCCACTCGCCCTGCTCTCCTACAGCACCTGGCCCACAGTACTTTGAAGGTAAAAACAGTAGTTTAGATGCCAACCCTGATTTTGTCTCCTCCTCCAAGCTTATACTCATCATCAGCAACAACTGTTTACAGAAATACTAAAAATGGCTCAAAATAATGTGATCATGATTTATTGATGTTTAACTTAAAATTCAATTTAAAGCATCTGAGCACTGTTGCAAAACAGTTATTTGCGGTGGTTATTGTATTTCAGGGTCTGTTGTTTTAGTTTGGTGGTAAACATTTTCTAATTCACACACTTACATAGCCAAACAAAGACAAAGTGATTTCATGTCAAAACATTTCCATGGCAGTTACAAAGGAGTTTGATAGCAGAAAATATTTCCTGTATTTTTAGTCATGAATGGTAAATGTCAGGTGTTGTTGTCAGTCTCTTAGAATCAAAGAGCAGAAGCATTTTTTTAAAGATCTTGCACCAATATTCAACAGTGATATGAGTAGAAAGACGTTGTAAAAGAGGCACAAATTTCTCTGCTGACAATACACGTAATAGGCCAGAAAGAAACTCAGTGCAACTCAGTGAAATGCAGTGAACATCCACCACAATCTGCTGTTATCTAGCAGATTAAGAGTGTCTGAGGGTGGATTTTGCCATGCTACATGCAACATCTTTAAGCATTTGGCCGATGTCATCACATCTGTGTCCATCCTCCCATCTCTCTCTGTCCAGGTGCCTATCTTCCTGACAGCAGCGCTGTAGACCCTGACTACTACTTCTCCACAGTCAGCTCCAGCTTCTCCATGTCTCCTCTCTTCATGGGTGCAGGGGAAAATGACATTGATATGTCTGTTGACCTGCTCCGAAAGCTCCTTGGCATGGTACAGTCATCCACCACTTGTTTATATGACACGGGTCATTATAGCATGGCTAAGCAACACAACACTATCTTTACCATTTGCTGTTTATGCTGTCCATGTGCAGGTCAAGAAGTTTGTTTCAGATTCCTTTTTAAAAACACTGGATGCCACTATGTCAGAAGTTACAGAGGTATGCCCAAAACCATATCACCAACATATATATATATTTAATCTTTTATCAGTTAAATAATATTTATTTTCTCCCTTATGCCCCCTTTTTGCCCTGAAGTCTAATCCTGGAATCAACCTCTATTACAAAACCTTCAGTGACCCTCTCTATGTGTGTATGTTCAAAATGCTGAGGGACACACTGTACTACATGAAAGGTAAAATGTGATATGTATTTCATTTGTTCAACATTCAAAATAACCTGTTCTATTTTGTAGCCCATCAAATATGGCACATTGTTCTATTGTGTGAAATCTCTTTGCTCTCTTCCCGTTGCTCAGCCTTGCAGCCAGCGTTTGTGCGGGAAGTGCACGACTTTGTTCTGGAGCAGTTCAGCAGCAGCCAGTCGGAGCTGCAGCGAGTACTCCATGATACAGGCGGGTTACCGGGGGAACCCAGCCCCCTTAAGCTCCGTTGCCAAGCCAACGCCGCCTGTGTGGACCTCATGGTGTGGGCTGTCAAAGATGAACAAGGTAATCAATCACAGCGGGGAGGCAGCAGAGCTGTGTGTTTAGACATCATAATTAGAGGGTGCCACACTGGTTTATTTATACTGGTTGCATAATTTCCTCATTCTGTGTGTTTTTTCAGGAGCTGAGAATTTGTGCACCAAACTCTCTGAGAAGCTGCAGTCAAAAACCTCGAGTAAAGTCATCATCGCTCACATGCCCCTGCTCATCTGTTGCCTTCAGGTAGAGAGAGGACTGTAATATTATGCTTAAGTACTACTACTGCCTACTACTTATATCAGTTTTTACCGAAGGTATATTTTTAGTAGTTGTTTAGAAAACTACAAAAGCAAAACCAAAGGAGCATGGGGTATCTTGCTGGCTTGGTCAGGTGAAGTGCAAACCATTTGACCACAGTGTCTTTGGTTTCAGTCTTTTCACTGTAAACTACCAAATAAAGGCTAAATGTCCCCCAAATATCTTAAAAATACAAAGGAGTATCTTACTAAACATTCAGTGAAGATTGTTTGAAAATAATTAAAATTGCATGTATGTTCAAATCATATCCCCAACAGTAAACATTTTACCCATTTTTGTAAATACTTATTATGAACTCAGGGTCTATATATTTTTCTTATTAAGTCAGCTGTAAAGCTATATGCATCAAGTGCAAACTGTCTGCCACACTTACGTAGTCTCTACTAGTAGTCGACTAACTGTATTCATGCCTTGTGTGTTCAAAGTTCATGAAGTCTATTGAAGGACAGTCAACTAGTAGATCATTATTCTCTTCCTCACTTGGTCCTTCTGTTCCTCTGCTTCTGTGTCGAATCCAATATGCCATCCTGACGAAAATGCTAAATTATAGACTGTATATTGATTTTGAATTTCTCTGAGTTTCCTTCTCTCCCCCTGTGTGTCAGGGCCTGGGTCGTCTGTGCGAGAGGTTTCCAGTGGTGGCTCACTCTGCCACGACCTCTCTCAGGGATTTCCTGGTCGTCCCCTCGCCTGTTCTGATAAAGCTGTACAAGTACCACAGCCAGTACAACACAGGTACTGCAACTACTGTATACCTACAACTGGATTAAGACTTTATTATCCAATCGCCTGTCATGATTTTGTTTTCAACTACATTGCAGCTCATTGTAAGAGTAAAGTGCTTCATATGATATCACAAACAAATAAATTGAATCAGTTTAATTGGATGATGTTTTCAAAGGCAGAACACTCAAAATACTGGAGCCAACACAAACAAAACCAAATTTTAACATCCTCATTAAAACGTCTTTTGTCATATTTATATAGGTAAAGGGAAATTAATATTCCTATAGATGTCGTCATCGACGATATAACCAACTTGGGATTTGTAATCATGAATACGCTGCAGCTGAACAGATCCTAAAGGCAGTGACACAGGACTGCTCCGTTATGGTGGTGGGATGCCATGTCAGATCAATATCAGTGACACCATGTCAGTGTTCTGTCCGAGCCCCATCCACTATTGATCTGCAGAGAGTGTTCATTGACTGAGCGGAAGCGGACTCACAGATGAATTGAAATGCAATTCAGGTTATCGATTTCACTGTGGTGATCCACACAGAGTAGCACTTTTTCACAGATTAGCTGCTGATCTGGTATGTTTTTGAAGATAAATCGCTCGGTAGCAACACAGCATTGTTCTTTTCTCAGCACAGTTTTATTTTATATGAGCAATGTGTTACAAGATGATCCCTTTAAAATTATTATTAGTCATATTGACTTCTCTTTGTGTCACTGTTTCTGCTATTGTGTTTTTAATCCCTCTTCAGGGACGGGTGAGATCAGGATCAATGTGACCAATGAGCATTCCCAGTCCACCTTCAACATCCTGTCAAACAGGAAGGACCAGCCCTCTATGTACGAGCAGCTCAGAGACATCTCTATCGACAACATCTGCAGGTCAGACTCAAATGCTTGGCACAAATTTTGTTAGAATAATATTTTTCTTTTTTTATTTTAGAAAGATTACATTTTCATAATTTGTTTCCACCTCCCCTCCGTTAGATGTCTTAAGGCTGGTCTGACGATGGACCCTGTGATAGTGGAGGCTTTTCTGGCCAGCCTATCCAACCGTCTGTACATCTCACAGGAAAGTGACAAGTGAGCAACATGTCTGGATTTTTCAAAAAAATGCATTGTGGATAATAGCCACCCAGCTTGCTTTCATGTTTTTGGCACTATTTCGACAAAAGCCCTTGTCTTTTTCCCAGGGACGCTCACCTGATCCCAGACCACACCATTCGGGCACTGGGCCACATCGCCGTGGCTCTGAGAGACACTCCAAAAGTCATGGAGCCCATCCTGCAGATCCTGCAGCAGAAGTTCTGCCAGCCTCCCTCCCAGCTGGATGTGCTGATCATAGACCAGCTGGGCTGCATGGTCATCACAGGAAATGTGAGTTTAACCCACTCAGGTGTGCACACTGACACTCACACATTCAGTTACATAGTCTTACTCCTTATCTTTCTGGCTGTCCTATAGCAATACATCTATCAGGAGGTGTGGAACCTGTTCCAGCAGATCAGTGTGAAGGCCAGTTCAGTGGTTTACTCAGCAACAAAGGACTACAGAGACCATGGCTACAGGTCAGGATCCCTTCTTTCCCACTTCTCCTTCCCTACTGCTCAGTCGTCAACAATACATAATGAATGAATGAATGAATGAATGATTGAGTAAATTTTTATCCCTGCGTGAATGTGAAGCAGTGTGTTGCTGGGAAAAGAGCATGTGGGGTTCACCATCTTTGCTTTGATAAATATGTCTGGAAAAAATAAATGGAGAGTTTATTTAGTATTTTAGTTTGGCATTAGAGTTCTCAAATGATTTGCTTATGCATTTTTGGAGGGCAAAATCATATGTTTTTCAAATGTTGACAGATTTATTTCAAGTGTTAAAAGTTTCCCAAAATGTTTATATATTGTGTTTTGGACTGAAATCCCTCAAATATGACTACTATAAATAGGCCCACTTTGTCTTGTGTTTGTGTACGTCAGCCTTGAGTTTTTTCATGCCTCTGTTTAACTGTGCTCTCCATCTGTGCTGTCTTCACTTCCAAGGCACTGCTCTCTGGCAGTGATAAATGCTCTGGCGAACATTGCAGCCAACCTACAGGGGGAGCAGCTTGTGGATGAGCTGATGGTTAACCTACTAGAGTTGTTTGTTCAGCTTGGCCTGGAAGGAAAGAGGGCCAGTGAGAGGGCCTCAGACAAGGGACCTGCTCTGAAGGTTTGTGCTTGCATGCATAAACATGTAAACACGTGATAGCAGTAATTTTTTTCAAATAGCTAATCTCTCCTTATCTACCCTTAGGCATCAAGTAGTGCTGGAAACCTTGGAGTCCTCATTCCAGTCATTGCTGTGGTAAGTATGTGTTTACTCTCAACACTGTTGTTGATATTAAGACCGCCCCAAAAAAACAACTCGCATTCACTTGGTGCTTGACTTGGTGTTGAAGTACACATATAGGAGATTGTTAAATAATCCACATGAGTATTTGAATGGTTACAGGTGAATCCAAGCTGATGGTTAGTATTTAACTCTATGAACAAATATTTACCCTGCCTGCTGTAAGCACACCAGTGTCACTAGGTTGCTGCTGGATGTTGGGTTCATTTTAAGCCAGTGTATTTTTGTTGTAATATTGGTCTTCCAAAGACTGTATGCAGATATTATGTTTTTTCTTTGGATTCAGACAGTAATAGTTTCTTATCAAATCAACTGAGCATGAAATAAAAAATTAGAATTCAAGCAAAATGTTTGACATAACAAACCATTTTTTCCCCAGAATTTCTGATGTGTAGTATAATAGTATTGCAGTATTATCCACTGCAAATGATGAAACATTAACAGACAGCAAACAAGCATTCATCGACTCATTTAGACAATTTCACAAAAGCTTGAGCAATGTGAGGGAGAAGGCTAAATGCTCAGTAAGAGGTTGCATACATGCAAACGCACAATGTGTGATGTTACATTCACATACTATACTAATGAAAGTAATTGACTATAAAAAAAACATTTAAAAATCACAAATATTTCCTAGGCTCATTAAAACCCAGGTGGAGGATCTAGATAAAGACATTTTGTGGGTAACACTGTAGCTTGGCTGTTAAGGAAGACTTTGGGTTCAAGTTTAGTTCTGTGAAGGATCGGCCACCCGGCCCATGAAGACGAGGCAGTCTGTGCGGTGCTCGTAGATGAGAAAAAGGAAGGGATGGTCCACAATGAAGCGGATCTGAGAGGAGAGGGGCATGAAGCCCACCTGGGTCAAAGCTGCAGCCTCTGTTCCCTCCTCGTTCACTGTGATAGTTCCCTGGTGCTTCAGCTATGGAGGGAGACCAGAAGGAGACCGTGATGAAATAGTTTGTACAGATTATTGATGACACAAAAGCATGTGAGCAAATGGACAAGGTGTTCAAGTGACCGAATGACCCGCCAGCTTTTGTTTTGTTTTTATTCTTGCCTCCAGGATCTGTGAAGGTCTTGGTAAAAGCATGACTCTTAGGTTTGCTTACCCAGTTCATGACAATCTTATCTGAGGTTATCCCACTGAAGTCTCCGTCCTCATGAAACAAGTCAGTGAGGCCCATCTCCTTCATATTCTCGATCAGGTCATAGTTCTGCTCCAGTTTAAATTTGGGGAACACCACCTCACGAGTCCTGGCGAGACAGAAACAGAAACAATCTTAGATTTTGATTTCTTCTTTGATTTCTTCCCTTCAAATTTCCACTGTCTTTGACCACTATTTCATTTTCACCCAAAACGCATAACTGTTATGTAGCTCACTTTGAAAACAGGCATACTGCATACTATTATATAAGCTTTCTCAGTTGTAGATTGGATTTGATTTAAGCTAATAATTGCTCCCATTCCACTCCTGGTCAGTCCCATGATCTCTTCCATTTTTTGCCCATTTGGCCTTTGTCGGTTTTTTAGGGAGTTTTTCTTATCTGCCATGAGGGTTCAAGTCAGGGGATGTTGTTCTCTACATACTGTGGGCTTGTAAAGCCCTTTGACACTGTGAACAGTGATTAAGAGCTATAAATGAACTTGAACCTGATTTATTTGTTCAGGAGTATGCTGCTGACCTGTTTGTCATGTTCTTGAGCCACTTGTTGACCACAGTAGGGGAGATCTCTTGCTCCAGGGTCCTCATACCAGAGATCTTCCGAGGCAGGGCAATCAGCATGCTGATATTTCCTGTGTATGGGAGCTGAAAATAAGATGGTTAACTTCATTATGAAGAGCATTCATGCTTGACTGATGTGCTGATTAGTGTGTTTCCTAATGTGCTAAAAGTAAAATTCTCATTCAGAGGACTTAATGTTCTTTAATACACTCAGAAAACATATGATTGCCTATGAGCAGGTCTGTTCTAGACAATTATATGTATTTATTTGTGCACCATCAGTTAGAAAAAAACACCTGTAGGATGTCACACTCCAGGTCATGGTCAGTAGCAGCGAGGTAGTTCCCTTTGTTGCTCATCATTGGCACACGAACATTTGTCTTCTCATTCACTCGGAAGTTCCGATAGTAAGTCATTTCTTTGGGAAATTTCTGCTCCCATGTGCCTGTTTATGTTTACACATGTGGTCAAAGATTTATTTATTTTACAAAATCTGCTTGCTTCATGCCCAGACTAACCAACAACAACAAGGCAGAGTGTTCTGCTAAGTGTTCTGTAATTTCCTGTAAAAGTAAAGTTGTGCAATGTAAAACTCAAAATATCATTTTAAAGTTAAGGTACAGACAGAAAACTCACCTTTGAAGTACAGGTAGTTGAGTAGCATTAGCACCATATTTGGGTCCACACTTTTTAGAGGTTCCCTGATCAGTCCTTTGGTCAGCTTGAGGATCCGCCGGTTGGCCTTGTCCAGAAAGGCAGGGTCGCTGAAGTCCACTGACTGCGGCTCTGCAAAGTAGTAAGCCTTTGTGTCTGTACGGAAAGCATCTTTCACCGAGACCTCCTTCTTTGCATAGAGATCGTTTACTGAGCGCAGTGTATAGCCAAAATTCCTCCGGAAGAGCCTGTGGGTCAGCTTCCTGAAGAGCTTGTGCACTGTTGCGTTGTCATAGTGATGGCTAGCGTTGACAAATTCAGCAAATCCCAGAGCTTTGTAGAGCTGCTCATGGGTTCTAGGTCCTGCCCCTAACGACATCATCCCCATAGCAATGGAGATGCCAGCAGGTGCAAGCAGGATGTTGTCCGTCTGGTTGACACGGTTACGAAGACTCCGGTAGAGGTTAAAGCCAAAGTGGGCATTGACAATATTGAGTCGTTGGAGGCGTGATCTACCATGGAACAGCCGTAGGAGTCTGGCACGGCGGATCTTTGGGTCAGAGGGCTCGGCAAAGATGTCGATGTCTGGGGCTGGCGTGGCAATCTCATCTATCTCATCCCCTTCACTGAAAAAAGATCACAAGCTTGTCATGAAGCTAGTGGTATGTAGGCGCTTGGGTTCAAAACACTTGATTTAAGCACACTGCATATGATAAGAAGTGATTTTATGGAGCTATTTCATGGATAAAGCGCAAAAAACAAACTACATACACAGTGTGTAGCTACATACAATATATATGCATATATACCAAATGTCTGAGCTGCTTGAATGTGTAGCAGCTGGATAGGAACCTGGTTGGAACACTCCAGTGAGAAGATGCTATCGGAGAGTATCCTAGCAGATGTCAATGCTGCACTACACACAGTTCCCATGACCACAAGTACCATAACTTAGATCAGTGGTGATGCTTGGGCACAAGATCATGAAGACAAACCACAAACAGACCAGTGCAGACCGTCAAAGATGTCCAACCGCAGTTCGAAACACTTTGCATAACTCTGTAACATTGCCCAAAATGCTTGTTGCATAATTACCAGTCAGTGTTAAACCTTACTTTTGTCCACATATCAGGACAAATCCTTGTCCTAAGAAGAGGATATGCACAAGATCTTTCTTTATGCTCTTAAATAAACTAATACCGCAAAGCTTTCAGTAATGTTGGTTAAAACCAGCCTAAAGAGCACTGTGGAGAAAAATGTTGTGATGAGACAAGGGTAAACTGCATGTCTGAATAAAGCTGGGCCCTTGGCTTTCAAGCAGGCAGCGCTGGCAGTAGGCTATAACTGCCTCAAAATAAAACTATATCAACATCTAAAATTACTTCTTGAGAAAATCCACCACAAATTAAAAAGGATGTGTTTGTGTTTTGTTCATCACTCACATGTAGTCATCACTGCCCTCTGCCAGGATCCTATCAAAATCAATGTAATCTTCGTCCTCAAACCCATCAAAGGGCAGGTCATTAGTGACAGTATTCTCTTTATGGAAGTCCAAGGGGATGGCATCCATATCCACTGCCCCTCCCTGGCCAAAGCCTCTGGGGTTGGGGTCAGAAGTAGGCTCCATGAAGTGAGAGGCAAGGTCTTTGATCCCAGCCAGGGCTGGGCTGACCAGGAGGCAGACTGTAGAAATGACTGTGATGACCCACATTCTGAAGGCAGAACTGAGACAAAAATGAACAGACTGAGACAGACAGAGTAGAACAGTGGGAATGTACATTTAGGTCAGCTTACTGTACCCTCTGATTAAAATTTCATAGATTTAATCAATTGTCTTTTCTTTTTTGACACATTAATAACAATCACTGGATAAATACCCAAATACCTAAATGTTTCAGGAAAGGGGTGGTAAACAGTTTTGGACTAAATACACACATTCATTTCAGATGAAAAAGGAAAAACTTCTTATTATACATCTTATTATATTGACATATATACCTTTTCCTTTATGATAGTCTCTATCTGTGAAATGGCTTACCTTTTGTTGCTCTGTGGTAGCAGGAAGTGCTGTGCTGGTTCTCTATCTGGGACTATGAGCAAGGAGCTGAATAGCAAAACTGAACTTTGATGTGGGCTCCTCCTGAACAAATAGACCAGATCAAACAACAGACACAAACTGCTGTGACTAACTGAAATCTTTAACTCTTAACAATTCAGCTCATCTCTGTAGACTGTTTCATCTCATTTATTTGCTGAAAGGTTTGCGATATGGTACAAGGTCTTAATAGTTTCCAGTCTGTATGTATATTTTTGATCTTACTTTTATCCCATGCACAGAATACCCATATAAATTGTAGTTATTTATACATTCTTGAATTATGTTTTACAATCACATTGTTCAGTATGAGACCTCTCATTTCTCTGTTGTTAGATTATTTGCTGTAGCCTGCCTTGTTCATCTGTTGTACCTCTCTTCCTTCCTCCTCTTCCAATCCACAGTTGACCAGGCGGCTTCCGCCAATCAAAGAGGCTAAGCCCCGCCTCCAGAAGCTGTTCCGGGACTTCTGGTTGTACTCCGTGGTCATGGGCTTTGCTGTGGAGGGATCAGGTAAGCAAGGGGTGAACAGACACTGATTTTGGCCATTTCAGTATGTCACATGTTTAGTGCAAAGTTGTGAAGTGTTCCTCTTACATAAGACATGAACATTCACATGTGTAAACTAGAAAGCACTCAGTTGACCTCCACCAGAATTGTCAAGATATGCCAGCACATGTTCACCAAAAGATAATCACATTCACCACCACACTATCTTTGGTCAGTCGGTGTGAATGAGTGCATCAGTTCTTCCTGGCCCCAATATTTCAACAAAATTTCATGCTAATTCTTTCCAAATAGTTTCAGATTTCCTGCTAACCAACAAGCAAACAGACAACTGGAATCAAGAAAAAAACATAACACATATCCAACTGTGATTAATCAACCCTTCTGGTCGAGGCAGATGACTGCCCACCCAGAGCCAGGTGCTGCTCAAGGGTTTTGGCACTGTTAAAATGTTTTTTTTTCTCTCTACTGTCACCTTGTGCTTGCTTTTGGGGGAGATTTTGGTTCACCGGAATAGACAATATCTGCTGGATTTCTATAAAGCTTCCTGAGATAACTTATTTTATGATTTTACACAATACAAATAAAATTGAATTGAATTGAACTGAATAATTATGACTCAGAAACGTTATGAAAGAAATTTCATGTTTATTGTAAACATAAGTTGTAAATGGTGTAGATGTTCCTCACATCCCATGCACTTTCATGACCCCCAGAGCAGGAACCCTATTGTTTTTGCTGACCCCATGATCTTCCCTATAGTGCCACCATCTGGCTCAAACTGGTGCTTTTCAATTGAAAATTGGTTTTCTATTAAAATCTTTTCAAAGTTCCTTTTCAAGGAGAAAGGCACCAGTTTTCACTGAGGATACAGGTTGTATCGGGAATGTACCTGGCTGTTGTTCTCTGGCACGTTGAGTGACAGAATTGTTGCATGTTTGTCCATCACGTCTCTCCTGCTTCTCTCAGGGCTTTGGCCAGAGGAGTGGTATGAAGGAGTGTGTGAGATTGCGACCAAGTCTCCTCTCCTCACTTTCCCAAGTGGAGAGCCTCTTCGCTCAGAACTGCAGTACAACTCTGCTTTGAAAAATGACACAGTCACTCCGGTACAGTGTTGTTGTTTTTTTTGGCAATAGTGAAAAGACTTTGTTATCACTGTGATAAATTTTCACTGAAATGTTCTATGCCAGATAGCCCATTGCAGCCTCTTTAATGGTAGAGGAGACCCTGACATAAACTGACACACTAGCAGTAACCTTTAGGTTTTCAATTTCCGTCCTCAAGGCGGAGTTGAGCGAGCTGCGCTCCACCATCATCAATCTCCTTGACCCATCCCCCGAAGGATCTGCCCTCATTAACAAGCTGGACTTTGCCATGTCCACATACCTGCTCTCAGTCTACAGATTGGAATACATGAGGTCAGCTTCACTTACATTATTAATTTTTAGTAACCACAGACTTTCCTGAAAACGACGCATAAAGTGGATGCCCTAACTCCATTCTTGCTGCAGTCAGTGAGGTCAGATTATGCAAGTTTCAATTTGTGTCTTTCTTCTTGCCCTCTTTTAGGATGCTGCGATCAAATGATGCTGACAGGTTCCAGGTCATGTTTCGATATTTTGAGGACAAAGCCATCCAGAAGGACAAATCTGGTGAGGGCTTGACTCTCAAAACTATACACATATGAATACATTTTGTGTAATCTGTTGTTTCAAGTCTCATTCTTCTCTCTCAGGTATGATGCAGTGTGTTATTTGTGTTGGCGATAAGGTGTTTGATGTTTTCCTGCAAATGATGGCTGAGAAGGTAGGCCCCATTTCAGGGTAAATAAGTCACACATGCTCAGTTAGTTCAGCTCACGACCTTGTCTTCATCAGTTTTAAAAGCAATTTTAAAAGGTATATTTCTCATGTTTTTAGCCCAAGACCAAAGAGCATGAGGAGGAATTGGAGCGACATGCCCAGTTTTTATTGGTCAACTTTAATCACACCCACAAGAGGATCCGCAGAGTGGCGGACAAATACCTTTCTGGTTTAGCTGAGACGTAAGTGTTAATCGTCCAGCAACCTAGTCGTATATATTTTTGTTATATACAGTACATATTGATCTATTCATCTATCTATTTAATATGTGTGTATGTGTGTGCCATTATGTTTTCTGTGGTCTCTCCTTTACCAGCTTCCCCCACCTGCTTTGGAGTGGTCGTGTGTTGAAGACCATGTTGGATATCCTGCAGACACTCTCTCTGTCTCTGAGTGCTGTAAGTATCAGAAACGTTTCAGTGTAAACAACACAGAAGCAGAATAACACAGTAATAGCAGTATGGTATGAAGTTGACTGAGAAATTGCTATTTCGAATCGCCAAAAAAGAAAATCGACGTGGGATGAGTGAAAAAAGTCCCTGCGGGTACAACCTCTAATCAAAACATCAAAAGTTAAAACCTATTATATTATGTGTCAAAGTTTTTGGGAGACTTTTTGGGAGACTTAAAAACTGGCCCTGAATTCCTTTTCCACTTGTTCAGGACATCCACAAGGATCAGCCTTACTACGACATCCCAGACACCCCACACAGGATCACTGTTCCTGACACTTACGAGGCCAGAGAGGTGAGGCTGGCTCGCCATTACACTCATGACCACTAGAGGGGGACAGAGTATTGACTTTACATATTACAGTTGCCCTTTTTTGTTGCTCAGCCTTATTTGGTTTATGTAATCTGTTGTTCTCAGTTATTAATTTATCCTGTATGGGTGATTATTCAATTTGATGTTTTTGAAACATATTATTTGTTTACCTAGCCAAGTACCTTATGTGGGTTACTATAAAAGTCACTGAGAAAAAGTAGCTATAATCTTATCAGTTTGTGTGAGGATAAATTTCATTAAAATTATATAAGTGCATTGTTTTTGTGATTAAAAAACTATCAAATTCTGATCCCCTTAATCTCTTCTTAGAGCATAGTGAAAGACTTTGCTGCTCGCTGCGGTGAGATCCTGAAAGAAGCAATGAAATGGGCCCCTTCTGTCACCAAGTCCCACCTACAGGTCAGTTTCTTGAACTTCATGTTACGTCAAAGACAGGACAGATGTGTTCGTGCGCAGCAGACAGACAAAAAGATTTGTGGAGTCTAGGAGAAGAGGAACTAAGTGTGCGCACATCAAGCAGAAACTTCACAGGTGCGAGACGAAAAAAAAATGCAACCTAGAGAAAGTAAAAGGATGCAGGCTGCACGCTGCATTGAAATCGTGATAAATTCTAATTTTATTTGCTTACATGGGCAGTGTTTTGATCAACAAACATGAGGAAGATCTTGTTGAGCAAAACACTTCCCATGCTCATGTAAGCTAATAATATTGTTATTTATAGGAGTCCAACAGGAAGTCAACAGAGGGTCAGCTAAAGGGGCTGAAAATAAGTAGTTACTATTTCTTTAGGGCATTTTCAAAATCTTAACAAAAGTAGTTTGCACTGAAAGTGGGTCTGTCTAGTCCTTGACTGCAATAAAAATAGTAACCTAACACTCCAAATTAATTTACTGCCATTTGTGTAGTTTTTTAAAAATTATGTATGCATATATGTCATAATTTGTCCCTCTCTCTCTTTCTGTGTCTTTCTCTACCTTTATTTCTCTGTCCATTTGTCTTATCTGTGTGTGTGTGTGTGTGTGTTTGTTGTGCAGGAGTACTTGAACAAGCATCAGAACTGGGTGTCAGGACTGTCCCAGCACACAGGCCTGGCCATGGCCACGGAGAGCATCTTGCACTTCGCTGGCTACAACAGACAAAGTACCACACTGGGCGTGAGTCTCTCACACACACACGCACACACACACACACACACACACACACACACACACACACACATGCACGCAAGCATACAAGCATGTCTGCACACAGACACGCTGTCTGATCACCACAGTTATTGTTGCCCAGTGATGGTTAGATTGCCAAGCTTATCCAGCGGCTGGTTAATGACAGATAAAAAGCAGATCAAAATGAAATGTCTAAACACTGGCCACCTTTTACAAGACTGTTGACTTAAAGGAAAATCTTTCAAAGACTTGAATCTAGAGAAAAAGTCAATTCATCACCCAAAATACTGAATTATTACATACAGTTTGGAGACATTTTGGCATTTGACTCTACTTAACATTGAATCATTAAAACATTTCTGACATCTATAGGTAAAATGAAGAGGCAACAAAGAAGGCAAAATATCTGCTGTTGCATTCCTATACAAAGACTTTTTTTCCCCTTGTAAGGACAGTTATGAAGTCTCTGTAATGCTGAGGAAGTGCCTCCGCTGCTGGCTTACGTTTTTAAAGCGATGCAGCACTTTTGTAACACATTTGATCATACTGCACACTTCAACACAAAAATAGTTGACCTGCTGCTGACCTTCACAGGGTAGCTGAGTCTTCGCCGTTGGAGATTTGATGCTTATTAACATTTGTCCGACATTGGTATCTTTTTAACATAACAACAAATGTGCCATTTAGTTGCTTTGTCAAAGCCACGCAGTTTTGTTAACACTTAAAGAGGTGTCTTGTATCTTTTATGTGCTTATATGTATGTTTTATTATGTGTTTCATACTGTATGTATTCTGTAGCTCTGTAAACACTGGGACGGACTCGAGTTGTTTACAGCCCCGTGTGTCTCTGTGTGCATGCGTACTAGTCTATGTGACATTATTTTGCTTGCTGTGCATTTCCTATGTGTTCTTGGGCTTGCATTCTGCTATATCCGTCTTTTCATTTGCTTCATTTGTTGTATTTTGTCTTTATTAAACTGCAACGAACTGCCTACCTGGTTGCTTGGCTGGTTTACGGATTTGCTGGTTACCTGGTTACTTACCTGCAATGGACTGGTGGGTTGGTTGGCTGGTTGCCCATTTGGCTAACTGGTTATGCTGGCGTCCTCCGCCCTGTGGCCAACCGTAGGCTGCTTTCCCTCAGGTTGGTCTGAACACCAAATACAGCGAGTCAGACATGATACCTTCAGCACAGAACAGCAGATAGAGTTACAGTACACCCACCTTTCTTACTTCCCTGGCTTGTTGCTCCGTGGCTCGGCCCTAAGCGCCCCTTGTGTTCTCCACCAGACCACCCAGCTGACGGAGAGACCAGCGTGTGTGAAGAAGGACTACTCCAACTTCATGGCCTCACTCAACCTGCGGAACCGCTACACTGGAGAGGTGACGTCTCTTCTTGAATATTACAGGGCATCTGCCGGGCGCTGAAAAGCTTTGAGCTGTCTTAAACTCAGTTTGAGAAATATCAGGCCATACAAGTCATCAAATTGTCTTTAATTGGAATTTATGGTGTCTTAACTTCAACAGACATTTTATCTAATTATTCTAGTTATTCTTGATTCCTTTTCATCAAAACTAGTTGTGTTCTTCTGAATTTCACTCAACAGTTCTGATGTTATAAAACTCTAAGCTTACTATGGAACCTTATACAGCCTTTATACTTACCTACTATACCTACCTGCTGAGGAAATGCCTATTGTCCTACCTAAAACTTACCCATTACAGGATCAAACATAGAAATATATGACTTACCTTTATATTTACCTACCCTAAAATATGTCAGTTTTGCAGTTCTTTACAATTCAAACAAATTTAATATGCATACCATAGTGGGCTATAAGGCACCAAAATAAAATTGAAGAATCCTGTTGGCCATTATTGTTGGTAATACTGAACATCTGTCCAACTTCAAAACACTGTTTAATGTCATTTCCAACATTGCCTTTGAGCAAATGATCCACCCTAATGGTCTCCAACAGGAATAAGGAAGCTATACCTTCGTCTAACTTAGATGTACGTTATGAATATGGCTTTTGTGTGTGTGTGTGCATGTTGTGTGTGCTGTCTAGGTGGCCGGTATGATCCAGTTCTCCGAGGCAACCCACAGTCAGTCGGACCTGAGCAAGCTGATGGTCCGGCAGATGACTGACGCTCTGGACAGAAAAGACCCAGAGGCTTTCACCCAGGCTATGTTCAAGATGGCTGCCCTGCTTATCACCACCAAAAGTCAGTACATTTTGAAATCTAGCATTGATTGGAGCTGTGAAACAATGTTTTATTTTTTTGGTTATAAATCAGTGTGATTTGGCTTGTACTTTTTTTTCACACCTCTCCCTTTTGGGGTGCTCCAGTGGCTCACTGTGTAGAGTGCGTACCATGTCATACCAAGGCTAAGCTGTAGTAGCCTGGGTTTGAATCTGGCCCGGACCCTTTGCTGCATGTCATCCCATCTCTCTGCCCTTTATCTCTTTCTTATTTCTTTCCTGTATCTCCACTGTCACTGTCTTATAAAGCAGAAATGCCCTAAAAAAACACCTCTCTTGTTTCTGTCTTGTTTGCCTTCAGACTGTGATCCTCAGCTGCTGCACCATCTGTGCTGGTCTCCTCTGAAGATGTTTACTGAACACGGTATGGAGACTGCGATCGCCTGCTGGGAGTGGCTCCTGGCCGCACACAACGGAGTGGAAGTGCCAGTATGCATATTTACATATATATGTATATTTGACATTCTATGTATTACATTTTTTTAAATAAAGTATCTGCAACAGAGACATAGCACAATGCCTTACTCAAATGTGTATTTTTAACTTCTCTCTCTCTCTCTCCAGTTCATGCGTGAGATGGCCGGGGCTTGGCAGATGACAGTGGAGCTGAAGATGGGTTTGTTCTCGGAGGCCAAGGTCGAGGCCGACCCCCTGGCCGCCTCGGAGGAGAGCCAGCCTGTGCCCTGTCCACCTGACGTCACCCCTCACTTCCTCTGGATAGAGGTCAGTCTCTCAGTCTAGTCGATCTGTGGTGCAAAATCACCATTAAGCACTATAGAACACTGAAGCTGCCCGAGGCAAATCTGCATTGCGGCAACTGCGTTGCCTAACTTCACTACCCAGAAATTATGTAATGTGATGGCAACAAGCTGCGCACTCATGTTTACCAGTCCGGCTGGTTTGTGATTGCATTATACCAAAGAGACAAGAGAGGCAAAAGATCAGAGAAAACTGGACAGTCATGACAGTTTGTATTTTGCTCCCACATTTCAGTTCATTACTGCTTGTGGACAGAGATGTGACCATAAAAAACACACCAGAATTTTTAAAAATATAGATAATTTTTTGTGTAATCAAAGTGAATCTACACAGTCTTGGTTACTGGTGATGGGATGTTCTTTTCAATTGCAGCATCGCTTTGTAACTAAGGCTTCCTGTTCTACAGATTATGTATAAATTTTTTTAACACATAAAAATAGATTTGCAGCACAGGATGTTCAAATTTAATAATGAAGTAGTTACGATAAAGATATGTACTGGAAGCTTGATATTTTATGTTTGAACAGTAAACTTCTTACCACAGTCTGCACCACCATCTGCTCAGCTGTGATCCACTACTCTGCCAGCTCACATGCCGTACAAAGTGTTGTAAACAATGATGCCTGCTGGAGTCCACGAATGATAACAGTTTTTAAATGATCTCAAGTGCTTTGAACTGCAGTATGTGCTCTCTTTTATGCCTAAAAGCCAGCATTTACACCAATCACCCATATATCTGTGATGAGCCACTATCTGAAAATATTATTGGTCAGACAGTATATCAGTTGGATTCTTAACTTAGACTAGGCATTACAGGAGACCAACGCTATGAAATGATAACCTCTCTCTGTCTCCTTTCATCCCTTCTCTTCCTTGCCTTCCTCCACAGTTCCTGGTGCAGAGGTTTGAGATAGCAAAGTACAGCAGTGCTGACCAGGTGGAGGTATTCACGGCTATTCTGCAGAGGTCACTGTCCCTGAGCGTCGGAGGAGCCAAGAGCAGCCTGAACAGGCATGTGGGTGCCATAGGACCAAGATTCAGGTACCGTGTCTCATTATTCCAACAGACGAGTGGTTGTTGTAGTTGAGAAATGTCTTCATTTTGATGATTATTTTTTCAAAACTTTGCTTTGCTCCAGACTGCTGACTCTGGGTCTGACTCTTCTGCATGCTGATGTGGTGACAAATGCCACCATCAGAAACGTGCTGCGGGAGAAAATCTACTCCACAGCCTTTGACTATTTTAGGTATGAATAATTCAAATAACTGTTTCTGTGTGAATAAAACCTGCCCCCGTGTTCGTCAGTCCACTAACTTTATTGTCATCTCTTCTCTGTTTTTATGTAGTGTGGCTCCTAAATTCCCTACTCAGACAGAGAAGAGGCTGAGAGAAGACATCAGTATAATGATCAAGTTCTATGCCAGCCTGCTGTCTGACAAGAAATATCTGGCTGCCAACCAGCTGGTTCCTCCAGGTAACAGTGAAGAACCCATTTTAAGGGCTAATTTAAGAATTAAGATGGATTTTCCCAGTTTTCAAGGGTCACAGAGAGAGGGAGATTACAAAGAGGAAAATGTATCTTATTTTCCTCCCATGTCCCATTTTTTGTGTTTGTGATTACATTCTTTGTTATTTATGTAATCTAGGGCAGATTCTGTAATCTAGGACAACAAAATCAATCCAGGGGTCTAAGTTTACCATCTATGACATAATGCCAATGCAAAGAGCGGAGCTGTTCCAGTGACAGTGAAGAGAAAATTGATTTTTTTTTTTTTTTTGAAGGGGGGCAGGAACAGTGGCCTGAGCTTTTACATACAAATGGTCATTTTAGTATTTTAGTGATATCAGCATGGGTTTCATCACAGTGACCTTTGCATCACATAGCAGGGAGACCTAGTGGTTGGAGGGGGTTTCATGATTATAAAATATGACAATTATATCATTTTCAAATAATTCTCAGTGTGACATTACAGATTAGGGAGAGGGTCAAATTCCACTCTCCTGTTTCCATGGCAGAAGGTAGTTAGTATTGATTAATGTTAATTAATTAACTGCCCTCAGGCCGTTAGAAGTTCATCTTTGAATAAACAAGCATGTTTCCCAGCTACAAAGCAGTGAAGCCCAGCAACCCATGCCGTAAACAGTTTGACTACAATGCTCATATCTGGGGCCGCTTGCATATAACAGCTTAAGTGAGTTTTAGCTTATTTTATGCGTCAAGTGTCCTTTTACCGTAAGTGAGCTGCATAAAATCACTTGAGGTAAAATCTTAAGTGGAAACTGAAATAATGCTTAAGGGCAAATCATTATGTTTCATCACATACATTTTGACACTTGCAAAAACACCTTAAGGGGAATATGGAAGGGAAATAACTTATGTAGAACTCTCTCAATTAAGCCACACGGGACTTAAAAATCTTTTAAATACAATGGCTGCATTTGTGGGCATTCAGGAGAACAGTGAAGATCAACTAGTTTCACAGAGGAATTTTAGGAATTTCTCTGCCATTATAGTTTCGTGCAACACACTTAAGTACCCCCCTTAGGTGAAGTGATTTATCTCCTCCAGAATTTAACTTAACATGAATACTGAGGATGCTATGTGACAGCAGCCCCTGGTCCTTGCATGTTAAGATATTGATAGATCGATGATGTAATTGTCGAATGAACTGCAGACCCTCAGGACATGTCGGTGAACAGCCTGTCTGTAGTCACGGTGACAGACAGCCGGAGCAGTCTTGATGCGGCGGTGGGCCAGAGGCAGCAGGTGGCTCAGGGATGGATCAACACCTACCCTCTGTCCTCTGGGATGTCCACCATATCTAAGAAATCAGGTGAACACACACACTTACATACACTACTCTGGATTTCAATATGTTGAAACTTCGCTCCATCCTCTTGCTATACATACATTAAATATTTGTTATAGGAATGTAGTTTGCTGTACCACGATGTATTATTGATGCATTGCGCTGTGCTGTTTCAGGACTGTCAAAGAAAAGCAACAGAGGTTCTCAGCTGCACAAGTACTACATGAAACGCAGGACTCTGCTACTGGCCTTACTGGTACGTTTATAAATATACTTTAATACACACAAACATGTAGCTGCCTTTGGCCAGTAATTGACAAACCACATTTTTGATGAGCAGCTGTGACCAAGGAGATCATAATTATCACCTTAATCATGGCTGCTGTTGCCTTTTTTTTTTTTTATCTTATTCTTATTTTGTTGTAATTTGAATGTTGCCCATGAGCAGTGACAAAATTGCTACTCTGTGTACTGCTGCCTTTAGAAGAGCTGCTTAGTAAAACCACTACCTGTACTGTGTGTCTCTCTCCAGGCCAGTGAGATCGAGCGGCTGACGACGTGGTACAACCCGCTGTCCACCCAGGAGCTGGCCATCTCTACTGAGCAGTCAGTGGAGACCAGCATCACCAACTGGAGGTCCAAATTCATCAGTCTGACTGAGAAACAGTGGAAGGACAATGTCAACCTGGCCTGGAGCATAGCCCCTTATCTAGCACTGCAGCTACCAGCCAGGTACCCAGGGGATGGAGTCAAAACCTGTTCAGAGCCCAAATCAATGTTCAGAAAAAGATACAAATGAGTTTGAGTCAAGCACAAGAGCAGTACAGATCAAGTCATACCAAAGATCCAGACCAAAAGATAGAATCAGTGCGTGTCTTTCCAAATGTCAGTGTCGCCATAACCCCACAAATGATGCATGCATGCCTAAGACCAGTCAGAAACAAGATGCACCTCTTCAAGTTAAGCCAGAGGCCAACGTTAGGCCAGTGGTGCAGCAGTTGTCTTTCAGAGTTTGAAATTTTGACCCTTACATGTAGCTCCCCCATCAAGCCAACCTGTGTAGTGCTTTAAACACCAGAACACAGTGACAGAATCCCCCATGCCTTCTTGGTTCATCAAAATTAGACTGCTCTTATGCTAGATATCACACTGTAGTTTAAAACTTTGACCTTCGATTATAACACCCCGAGTTAGTCCAGTTAATATAAGTTGTTTCACCAGTTTCAACTTAATTATCCTGCCTCTTCTGGCCAGTTAGTGTTGTGTAAACGCCAAAACTCAGAACCAAACACATTACTCCTTCAGGTTTTGTCAGAATCGGTGCATTGGTTCCTGAGAGTTCCATGTTTTAGTTTAAAATTTTGACTTTTAATTATTGAGGCTTGTTAGGCTCATTAATGACAGGACACACAATTTCACTGTGTTTTGGGACAATTATAAAGTTTTAAAGTTTATTAAGGATCAGCAGTGATGTATATATGTTATTCACAAGCCCAGCTGTTACATTTGGTAGTGCTAGGGAGAGAATGGATGGTGATGGACCAGGTGGAGAAAAATATATCTTTGAAAATGTTTAGATTGGTGGGGAAAAAGTGAAGTGAACATCCATTATAGCCACAAGACTGAGAGAAGTCTGAGACATCTGTAAAAGTCTGTAAAAATAAAATCCTAGAGCTCTATAGAGAGGTTTTCTCACAATTTGTTAGCTTGTCAGTCTGTCCCGTACTTGTTACCAATGCTTCTGATCGATTTTTTATTTTTCTTACAGGTTTAAAAACACAGAGGCCATTGTGTCAGAGGTGACCCGGCTGGTTCGCATGGATCCAGCTGCTGTGTGTGATGTACCTGAGGCTGTAAAGGTGAGAGCCTCTGCCTGCTGGACATTTATTTCATAATGATAGGACTGGTTTTAACTTTGACTGTAATTTTATTAGGCCTGGTTTTAACTTTTATTGTAATTTTAGTAGAAACAGAAAATGATATCACGTGGGCAGGGATACATTAAAGTTGAGTAGGGTTGAGGGCATGGTATCCTATAAAAAAAAAAAGGAAGCAAAGGCAGCTTTAAATCCTTTAATCGCTAATGAGTTTTGAATGGGCTTTAATCAGTTAATCATCAATCACCTTAGTTTACATTCTCAGAGAAGGCATTATACGTACTGAGATGGATGCCATAAATTTGACATGATAGTGATACTCCCAGCTCTTTGTAATCAGTTTATATTGAGCCTTATCCATCAGTTTTAGATCTCCAGATTTTTTACCAGTACAGTTTTATTTTAAAGGCAGAAACTTGGCATCCCTGCCCAGACAACTATGGTTTCATTTAGGCTTGCAGTCAAAATTTATAAGTTATTAACTTATAACTTAAGTTATACATCAGACACCTGACTTTTGAACTTTATGTTTCTACACTTCCATAGAACTGGATCGGTTTCAGGATTTATGCTTCAGTTGCAACAAAAGTTAATGAGAACTTACTATTGAGTTTCTGTGGTTATAACCTCTCTGCCTGCTGAGAAATGGTTGTGTTATTGAAGTAATCTCTCCCTGAAGCTTTCTCTAGTCCTCTTGATTTAGTTCTACCTGGCTTGACTCCTAATCAGCCTCGTATCTGTCTGCCTATCTGAGGGATAGAAAGAACAAGGGAGGCAGGGTGCAGCTCTCCCTGGAGCCCACAGTGATTTACATGATGATCTTCCTTGACATGTCATCGTTGTTTATTCCAGTCACTTCAGTAGCTAATGAACACAGTCTCCTCCAGGGGCTAGTTAGCTCAAAGCCATGCCTGGGGTCGTGACCTAGAGTCAGGTTACTGTCATACTTGATGTGGAAATATGGATCTGTGATGCACGCAACACTCCACCATACTGGTGTTTTTCTATGGTTTAGCCCAGTTACCGCACAGAACGTATACCTGACACTACTACCAACCATTTTTTCAAATCATGCCATCTTTAATTTTACGACTAAAATTCAAATTTTGAGGTGACCAATGTGACAAACATGTCAAATGTGACAAACCTACCTTTAAAATTTGCTGGTAGTCTGTCAAATATTTTTGCCTGGGTTTAGAAATCTTTGCACATTTGAATGTCGCATGTAAAAAGTTTTTTTTTTCTGGCAGAAACATACATTCTGTTGAGTCCAACAGCAATGGAAAATATTGATGCATTGATGTGCAGTCAATAAATTGGAAAAACACATATCCTGTTTGGTAGTTTGCCAGACAAGGTATCATAACTTCTGTATAACAGGAAGAAGGCAAAACCATTGAATTCTTTTTGTGATTCAATTTTTGTTATCTATTATTGGATTTCCCATCCAAATAGTGCGTGAATTTTAGATTCCTGGATGTCGCAGCTTCTCACCGGCATTTCACTGTGCCATAAAACTGTAGTCTTTTTAAATCAGTGATGGTATTGCACTAAATTACTGTTGAATGATAATATCATTTTGAAAAAAATAAACTGGCAGGATGTAAAGTGTGGTATACTTTCAGTATCTCAAACAAGTTTCTCTCTCCAAGTCTCTCCAAGTTGATTTTCATATCATACTGAAAGGAAATTCCTGCCTTGAATAAGAAGAAAAATTCAGACATCTAAAACAATTCATTATGCTTTAGAAGAAGGTCAGAAGTAATGTAAACTACACAGGAAGTAAAATAAATTGGATAAAACATGCAAAAACAGTAGTCTGGTCCTTTAATTTCTCTTGGTGACTCTAATTTTTCCTTTCTTGCTGTTTCTTCAGTTCTTAGTGACGTGGCACACAATTGATGCTGACTCTCCAGAGCTGAGTCATATCCTGTGCTGGGCCCCAGCTGATCCCCCGACAGGACTGTCCTACTTCTCCTCCATGTACCCTCCTCACCCCCTCACAGCACAATACGGGGTCAAAGTGCTGCGCTCCTTTCCTCCCGTACGCACACACATGCATACACAAACAAATGCAGTCAGCTGTTGTGTTTGACTTGGCTTTATTACTTTTGTGCCCCACATGACAAATTGAACATGATGTCTTCAGTGATAAATTACCACTGCTCAGATTCAGATGAAAGGTGCTTCATCACCTCCTCGTGTGGTTTTTGTTTATTCAAAGACATTTATTCCACCTCACAGCTATAATGATGATGGTGATGATGATGATGATGATGATGATGATGATGATGATGATATTGCAGATATTGTAGCTGCCACAGGTTCAATTTTGATTCACTTTGATGAGGCATTGTGGTTTACTGACTATATGTTTTGACTGCCGTTGACAAAATGTGCTCACTGTAAGTTGCTTTGGACAAAATGGCATAATGTTATGTAATTGTGACACTGGTGTTATGGCTTTTAAAACAAACGCACAGATTGGTCTTAGTTTAACACAAAGATTACAAACTTTGAAATACCACAGCTTACAGTGGTGGTCCAGTTCTGTTCAAACTGGGGGAGCGATGCATCTTGTTTCAGATCAGTCTGTCAAGCTCCTGGATCATTTGTGGGAGATTTTTTTCTAACTACGATGTTACAATGATGATGTATTACTGTGTCAAACATTTGAGATTATTTTGTTTTTCCCAGTAACACATTTCCCTCCACTGTTTCTAGGACGCCATTCTGTTTTACATCCCTCAGATCGTCCAGGCGCTCCGTTACGACAAGGTAAAGTTGATTGATGAGTCAGTACACAGCACTGAAAGCCAAGATATCTCCAGATTAGTAAGTATTGCAGCTCTTATCCTCTCGTCCTCTCCATCCCATTATGATCTGATGTAGATGGGTTATGTGAGAGAGTACATCCTGTGGGCCGCTCAGAAGTCTCAGCTGTTGGCCCACCAGTTCATCTGGAACATGAAGACCAACATTTTCATGGACGAGGAGGGACACCAGAAAGACCGTGAGATATCTGTCTCTCATGCACACACACACACACATACACACATATGCAAGCATGTACAAATATACAAAACCACGATGCTGTCTCTCCCTGTAGCTGACATCGGGGAGCTGCTGGAGCAGATGGTGGAGGAGATCACTGGCTCTCTGTCTGGACCAGCCAAGGACTTCTACCAGAGAGAGTTTGACTTCTTCAACAAAATCACCAATGTGTCCGCCATCATCAAGTACACACTTCACTCAGTCATCTCCCCTTCTCCCTGTCTCTCTTAATCCTCCCTTTTCTTCTCTTCCCCTCTCTTGTCAATCATCCTCATTTAATGTAATGAGTACAATCATGAACTGATGAAAGAAGAGAGAACGAATGAAGCTCGTAATTGTCTGTCAAACTCTGCCTCAGAGTAACACTAAAGTCTAACTTTTCTCTTATTTGGACATCATACGTAATAAACCTCTAGCTAAACAAGGTGTTGATGTGATGTTAACCAATTCCCACCGCCCTTTTTCTTCTTCCACCCTCAGTAATCTGTTCCCTAAGTCCCTTTGTTGTTCATTTGTTTGGCCATTGGTTGCTGTAATGTCGCTCTGATTATCCACTGGCCTGGAAGACATTGTGTGTTGTGTTGTGTCTCCTTCTGTCCCTGAGCTCCTGTCCACCAGTGTGGGCGCTCTGCAGCTCAGGAGTAGTTTTCTGACAGGGCCTGTTAGCACTCAGTCTCACAGGCAGACTTTTCTCCCCCCACTAGAAGCTCAGAAAATTCCCCTCTTGCCTCACAAGTTTGCTAATTGCAACCATCCAGGGAAGAAATGTCTTTAAACAAACCATCCCCTGGCTTCTCCTTCTCCCCCCCGGTGACTCTCCTCTGTGAATAACAGCCGTTTTCCATGGCCATGTGGGATATGAAATCACTCATTGAGATAGCCATGCATGCCACAGAGAGCCACAGAGGTGTGGAAGCTCTGAACTCACGTTACTTTTGTTTGTCTTCATCAGACCTTTCCCTAAGGGTGATGAGAGGAAGAGGGCCTGCCTGCAAGCCATGTCAGAGATCAAGGTCCAGCCTGGCTGTTACCTTCCCAGTAACCCCGAGGCCATAGTCCTGGATATAGATTACAAATCTGGGACCCCCATGCAGAGGTAGGGCTTGGCACCTCTCCGATAGCATTATTCACAGTTAAAGGAACGGCTCACCCAAAATAAAATGAATTTTCCCACTTACTTCTAGTATGATCTATGACAGTTTATGTGTGAATTGGAGAGGTTTCCAGTCTCCTGTGGCTTCAAACCCTCAAAGATTCACACGTGGAAAAACTCAACAACACCAGCTCTTTCCAAACAGAATGACTATCTGGATGTGTCGATTACACCAGGGGTAAATAGGGAAAATACCTATTTTTGTATGTTGGTTGAGCTGTTCCTATTACACAACTGACATATAATGACAGTGGGCACTTAAAAATCACTTTTGTGCCTCTATCCAGTGCTGCTAAAGCTCCTTACCTGGCCAAATTCAAAGTGAGGAGGTGTGGAGTCAGTGAGCTGGAAAAAGAAGGTACCGTCAGTGTTGAAACTACAAAAATATCAGCACTTGTCCGATTGTTATGCAGGCAAACAATGTGTCATGATGTTTTCATCTCAGGTCTGCAGTGTCGCTCAGATTCTCTGGATGAGGCGAAGAGCGAAGAGGAGGCCAAGAGGATCTGCTGGCAGGCAGCCATCTTTAAAGTGGGAGACGACTGCAGACAGGTCTCACTTAGTTTCTCACGTTTCATCTTTCATTTACCTCTCTGCTCAGTTTGTCCTCATCTTCTTCCACCCATCTGGCCAAAGACTTGAAGAGATTTTCCTCTGTCTTTATTTCCTATCATTTACTTGTATTAATTTCAGTTTTTGCTCATTTTTCTCGCCCAGGACATGCTGGCTCTCCAGATCATTGGCCTGTTTAAGAACATCTTCCAGCTGGTGGGCCTGGACCTCTATGTGTTTCCCTACAGGGTGGTTGCCACCGCCCCTGGGGTGAGGACATATAAAACCATTAAATATCTTCCCCTAGATCACTGCGAGGGGAGGATTAGGGGAGATTAGGGGAAGATTAGTGGGAAATCTGTTTTTGATTTCCCACTAAGATGATAAAACACCAAGTGTAATTTCTCCCTGAAATCTAACCCATTCTTGTTCTTTGCTGTATTTGCTGGTCTTTGGCCACAGTGTGGCGTAATTGAGTGCATCCCAGACTGCAAATCTCGTGACCAGCTGGGGCGGCAGACAGATTTTGGCATGTACGATTATTTCAGAAACCAATATGGAGACGAGTCCACGTTGGCTTTCCAGAAGGTAAACGCCATAATATCTGACAACCCTCTACATGCTCCTGTTGTCTGATCTTTGATTCACATGTTTGTCTGTTTTAGTTTGATATATCTGCTATAATCTGTTTTGATTAGATTAGCTTTGATTTGATTTCATTAACTTGATTTGATTAGAGCTAATAATTTCCCAGGCAGCACCCACACTATTCCTGGCTGGCCTGGGAGAAGTTTCCCTCTCTTTAGGATTCTTCCACAATGTCTTCGATTTATTTTCCCTTTTGTCTTTTGAGGTTCATTTCTTTTTTTGTTTTTTTTCCTACAACGCCTGTTCAGGTCATGGTGCGTTGTTTTGCTTTCAGAAAACTCTGGGCCTGTGATTAAAGGCTTTAAATAAATGTGAACTTGCTCACTCAGTCATCAGTCAGTCATTCACACCAGCGCATTACACCAAAGCTGTGAAATGAAACCACATTTCTCAGTGCTTACTGTGGCTGACGGTTTAATCTCACATTCGTTCTGATGCTCTCTCCCTCTAGGCACGATACAACTTCATCCGCAGCATGGCGGCTTACAGCCTGCTGCTGTTTCTGCTGCAGATCAAAGACAGACACAACGGCAACATCATGCTGGACAGCCAGGGCCACCTCATCCACATCGGTGTGTGTGTGTGTGTGTGGCCGTGAATTGAATAACTGACAACGCAACAATTTGACCTGATACTGGATCGATTAAAAAAAATACACAGAAAATCCACTAAGCTCGTGTGTCTGCCACCAGATTTTGGATTCATGTTTGAAAGTTCTCCCGGTGGAAACCTCGGCTGGGAGCCGGACATCAAGCTGACAGATGAGATGGTGATGATCATGGGTGGCAAGATGGAGGCCACGCCCTTCAAATGGTTCATGGAGATGTGTGTTAGGGGCTACCTGGCTGTCAGGTGAGTGTGAGGCACTGTGTTCACTGTATGGTTAAAGCTAATGAATGTGTTATTACTTGTGTGAATCTCTGGAGTATCAACAGTTGACTTCAATTCAGGATTCATGAGCTTGTCAATCATTTGATTGAGGGATAATGTTCCTGTTTAGAATGATTCAGTCTGACTGGAGCTTGTAAACCATGGTTCAAGTCAACAAGTTAATTTAGTTCTTTTAGTCAAAATTTTATATCCTTGAAACAAAAATGTGCAATAATGTAAGATTATCATTGTCCCTCTGAAATGTTAAAAGAAAATCTGAAAAATTAAAAAAACAAATCATTTAATATGGGGTGCACAACATTTTTATTAATGCAATGACTAAAGGTGAGATTATAAAGATGCTGTATTATAATTTCCTCTTGTTAATTAGGCCCTACATGGACGCGGTGGTCTCACTGGTCACCCTCATGCTGGACACCGGACTTCCCTGCTTCAGAGGACAGACCATCAAATTGCTCAAGTGAGTCGGGCGCATGGCTGTCTGCATGTGTGTGTGTGTGTGTGTGTGTGTGTTGGTGTGCATGTGTGAAAATGAAAAACCAGTTCACATGTAATTCACTGTTGTCCCTGCCGGTCTCGTTCGCCACCTCCAGGCAGCGATTCAACCCGAGTGTGAGTGAGAAGGAGGCAGCCGCCTTCATCATCAAAGTCATCCAGAACTGTTTCCTCAGCAACAGGTCAGTGCAACACACACATACACACACACACACTCTCCATGTCCGATTTACTCATCTGCACATTTATTCATCTTCCACTCATTTTTGGAAAGCAGTATCTGTATCTGACCGGCTGCTCATTTTTTGTTTTACAGGAGTAGAACCTATGACATGATCCAGTATTACCAAAACCAGATCCCATATTAAAACTTCTGTGCCTACGTCTGTGCATATTGGCTGGTGTGTGTGTGTGTGTGTGTGTGTGTGTGTGTGTGTGTGTTTTAATGTGCAAGGTTGCATTTGCAGCTTTCCGTTCTCGCTAATTGCTGGATGTTGATCATAGTGTTTGCTTTAGCTTCTTGTTTCCCCTTCCATTCATGGTTTCTTTTAGTATTAGCTGTACGGTCTTATATTTATTATGTTATGTTGAAAGAAATGTTGTAATTATTAATATTATTATACTATTGCACTGGCATCTTGACTTTTGTGCACTTGGAGAAAAACAGCAACTCTTAGTAATCTGCACGTTCCATAAATAAATACTTTACGAGTTTGTGCCAAGTTTTTTAACTGATTTGTAATGTTGGTGAATGTGCACTCTGGAAGCTGTTGATTTTAGACGGGGTTGACAATATGTATTGTACGTTCTTAGATTTCATGGGATACTTGAAGTAGCCGATGTCGACTGGTTTCAGTTCTGACCAACGTGGCCTATTCTGTGATCTTGTACTTGACTGTACTACTGTGCTTCACTTTTAAATGGACCAATCACAGCTCTTTGATCCGTGGCATGGTACTCGTCAACTGCTTGTATTTAACAGTGAACACTGACCGCATCGACATGGGTTACACTGTCCGTTTTGGTGATGTCGGTTTCCACGGGTGGAGTTTCCAAAGGAGAAAATATGATGCACACAAATTCTGGGATCCACTTGGGTTGAGTTTTCTATATTTAGCATTGCCAAAGGGGGGAGGGAGGCGGGTGCACATGAATCACTTTTCTATTTTCTGCGGTTATCGGTAAGGCACAGCTTTAGGATCACACAGGGACGGAAAGATAAGTGCGTGCAATATGGGTTTTGGCAAAAGTTACTTAAGTAATCCAAAACGCAGTGTCCCATGTCCATATGGTCAGCTCAAGCCCTTATGTAATGTTACTGATTGTAAAGATTCTGCCTCTTTGTATATTTATAACCATGACCCATTTTCTGTCTCCTTTTCTATCTTCATGCCTTTTGAATGAGAATGTCTAGGATATGAAATCAAAGATAAATAAAACTCTATTAAGTTAAGGGCACTGTGTCTTATTATTTACTGCTCACATATGTCTGAGTATAAAATCATGCACAGAAATGACTTTTCTTTGGGTTTCTTTACCTTTTAGAAGAGGGAACACTGTGCACCAAATTGCCTTTATGTGTAAAGGAAAACAAAGCACAAATAATACTGATAATAATAATAATAATCAAGTAAATAAGTTACTGAAAAACATCTGCATGTCTATAATCAACACAGCCATATTTATGTCTTTTTAATTTGGGCTGCAAATGAACTACAGAAAAACCAAAAATGCAGCAGGGCTCATATTTAGAAAGATCTGTTCAACTAAATTGTTCATCTTGCCATCGATACCAAAGATTTAACAGGTGCTACAGTAGATAGTTAGATACAGACACTTTTTTAAACTGATGTTTTTATTTTAACTAAAAGGAGTTACACACTCTAGACTGAAAAGTGCTTTCATAACACAATGCAGCTGGATAAAGCCTAAATTAAAATGCTTTTGAATTCAGAGATAAAACTTATTTAATGCAAGTAAAATAAACACTTTCAAGCGATGAAATGTGAATTCACTTTCACCAAATAATTAACAGTCAGTGGGTTAATAACATCTGCCAAATGGATTCAAAAGAGAAATGATATTGTTAACTGTTCGCTTGGCTTCATGTCGTTTGCTGGTTGTGCAGTCTTGGTATGTATTATTATTTAGAGATACTTTTATCGGTTTCTGCCCACTCTGCATGTTATCATTGCTTTGCACTTTCTCCTGCACTGTTAAGAGGAGAGGAACAAGACTGTATGAGGTGAGGAGGAACCAGCTGGCCGAATATTCTGCTACATGTTTATTCGCTTTAAAATGCAACTTACTGGCTGCCTTCATAGGGACTAGTTTAGGGGGGTGCTGAACTTTTTAGTTTTTTCGCCTTTGCTTTTTGTTTCTTTATTTTTCTTACTTGTTACTGTGCTATGAATATAAAGCAGGTTAACAGCAGGGCCAGGTTAAACAGAAGGTGATTATGCACAGGTAAAGAGGAATAACTACAGCCAAAGAAAATACCAGGAATAATACTGCTAATAATTATCTGCTTTCTATGTGGGTAGCTACAGTTTGGCTTCATACAGTTAGTCAGCAGACAGTTGTAGTACCTATTACACTTACAGGAATTCCCTTTTTTCTCTAAATTTCAACATTGCTCGGCACTTGCAACATGTTTTCCTTCATTGTTAATGCGAGGGAGTGGTCCTACAGTCTTTCACCAAGTGTTTGTATCTTGTCACTGACACATGCATAACAACAAAAGTTGTTTTAAAAAAAGACCAACTTTATGCCCCCTTCATTTCTGAAATAATAGCTCCATTCCTGCCTCTCTGGTTGTCTCATGGAAAATCTGGAGGGGAATTTGAGTATTTGATAACCCCAGTGACCCCTCTACCCCCCCTTCCCAGGGCAAAACAAACATTTACATCAGATTATGTGTACTGGTAATTGTTGACCATGTCCAAGCTTGTTTCTCCTCTTTGCTTTCACCTTTTGCATTCACACCCGCTCACTCCACCAGGGGGCAGCAAGCACTGACAAGTTTTTCTCCATCTTTCTGCTGCATGCCAGGCATTAGTTAGCGCATCCTCAGCTGTGATTCACACAGAGAAAATGTCCCTAAATATCTGGAAAATCAAGTTGGCTGCTGCGGTATTCTTCATCATGAATTAAAGACAAGCCTCCAAGGTAGAAAGGGCTTAAAAGACTAAAGTGAATCATTGACATTTTTTGGAAACAGGGCTGGCACATTCATTTTTAATGGTGTCACACCACTACTTCATTTATTTGCCCTGCTGTGACTGAGAATTATGCTCAAAAGAAAGCGAAAACCCAGGGCATTCGCACAGTATTCAAACACCAGGGGTCCAGAAGGATGCAATGGCTTTCTCTGCTTTTGAGGACGAAACATCTTGCAAGTTTACTTTGACTGGACACTAACCTGTGCTTGCCTTTTTCCCTGCGGGCCTGAAATGCAGGGTTGAAACTGAGTCCTGTATTTGAAATTAAGAACAATCTTGTCCAACAGATTAAGAAACACATGAACTCTTGAAATGGGAATAAAACAGTGTTATGTCAAAGGTGCTGGAATGTCACCTGAGTTAAGTTAGGTGGCATTCCAGGGGGTAAGATTCACCTCAGTTTCATAAGTGTGTTAAGCTGTGGTGTGTTGCAGCACCTGGGAGTGGTGTGCTACTGTACATTCTACACTGAGACTTACAGTAATATGTGAGAAAACTGAAATTCCCAGAGGAAGAAGTAACAAACTACATTTACGCATGTCGCTGTAATTGAGTGGCTTGTTGTATATTTCTTCTGTCAGTGATTGTACTTTTACTTTCTGGTTCTACTTAGTTGGTCCTACTTTTTAATCATTTCCAAATTTCCAATAAAAGGTGCGAAATCAAAAAATTGCACATTGGTCGATGTGGGATAAGCTTAGAAAAAAGGGGAATGAAATCAGTGGGTTGGCATAGCGATGAGAACCATGTAGCCTCAATCCTCATTTTATGTGCTTAGTCCACATTTGTCAGTTGAGTCCTCACTTCAATCAACCCTCAGCAATTTTGCGCAATGCACCTTTAAAATTCTTTTATAACTGCATGGAAAAGACACAGCTCCACTTTTTCTCTCTGTATATCTTAGAAGAGCTACTTTTTACTTTTACTCCAGTAGAGTTTTACAGCAGTACTTCTACTGAAGCAAAATATCAGCAAAGTAACAGCACTTCCACTTGAGTAGCAATTAGACTGGATATCCCAAGAGAGGCACATCGATCACGGCATGACAGTATAGCCATAAACATATTGTACAAGAACATTTCCTCAATAATTGCTGAGCAGTTTTAAGGAAACTCTGTATCTTCTCGTTGGAAAGAGGAAAATGCAGCTGGGGATTATTTTTTCTTGTTCTGCCTTCTCACCAGTTGCATGAATTATTCATTCCACTTCAGAAATTGAGCAACTTCAGTGCAGCATCCATGTCAAAGAAGCTGAGAAGGACTGTTGGGTGTGACAGCATGAGAGGGAGCACCCCCAGGAAAGAGCCAAGGCAGCTCAAGTGCTGGAGGCCACACTCCTGTGACTCAAACAATGACTAACAGAGTGAACGAGCGAGAGAGAGAAAGACAGAGATCCCATGGTAGCAGATACTGCAGGGCTGCTCGTGCTGCTTTACGCACTCACAGCTGATATCCTGCTGGCTCCGATTAATATAGGTTTTGTTTAAGAAAATAGTGCCTGTGGTTGTTTACGTGTGGATTCGAGGTACTACATTTGGTTAATATTTCATTGCTTACAGATGTCCAGAGGGGGCACACCTTGATGTATTTTTGATGAGATCAGATCACTCACTGGTAAAGTCTGTCATGACTACTCCCTATGGTCCTCAAGGTCTACTGATCTAATCCCTGCAGCATCATGAAGATTTTCAAATTCAAGATGTGTGATATATACAGGCTGCAAATCCAACCCGCTGAATGAGGCCTGTTTGGTTTTGGAAAGGCCTAAAGCCACGTGGTGACCGTCTTTAACTGTGATCATGATCATGTGCAGTATTTTCAGGGTGAGGTCACTGTGAGAGCTATGACACTGGGAACATGACATTAGAAAATGGTACATGTAAAATGGTAAAAATGAATAAAATCATATTTAGTCAGCAGTTCAATAAAATATTTCAGAGTTAGGTTCAGTTAATTTGCACAACTTGCAAAAGGAGAGAAGGAAAAGGATAAAACTCCATGATAGCACTGACAAAAAGACATGAAAAGGTGGTAAAAACTGAATAAAAAAAGGCAATAATTCAAGCTAAAATGGACGTGAGGTGGAGAATGAGGACGATGAGACAGGTAAAGTTAGAACAGAGTGTGTGAGGAAGAGAAAGTGTATCTGCAATGACAGAAAAAGAGATCATACACAATTTCAACCAGTCCTCTATATCCAGATACAAACTATGATTTCGATAAACATTCCAGAGCTGCAGTGTGTGGACTTTTCTTGAAGCCGGCTATAATAATTTTTCTTGTGAGCTGCTGCCACTATCCACTGTCGGCCTGTCACTTCTCAGAGGCTATCATCAGAACATCATGAGACGATGAGTCTGACAGCCTTCAGGAGTAACTGCTGTCAGTGAATCCTGCACTTCATACGAAACACAAATGTGTATTGATAGCGGGAGCATAGGGAAGTGTGTGTTGTGTGTGTGTGTGGTGTTTGGTTGATGCACCACAGAAAAAAAAAATCCACATCATAAGAGGAGATTCACTTGTTTCAGGATTTTTTTGTGTGTGGAATCAAGTATAAATGTATTGAAACAAGGCAGAATAAGGTTGATCAGCCCACTTGGATGAAGAAAATGATACCTGATTAATTCAAGAAAAAGCCAGAAACAAGTTGATTACCTTTGGAAACAAGTGGGATTATCTCATCCCACTGGCATATTTTTTTCACTTGTGTTCAGAAAAAACACATTTTTAGCACTCAATGTGATGAGAGTAAATGCCTTGTTAAGGTGGATAACTTGGCAGTGGGTGTGGGGTGTGGCTGTGGAGGTGGGAGCGGATATTTGAATCCTCTCAAACTATAGAAACTGTCTGACTCAGTCAGACAATAGGATATACAAACTTTTAATCAACTGCAGGAGACAAAACATACAGCCCCTGGCTTCTCTCTTGGTATGCAAACTGAGATATTTGTTTTTGTTCATGCAGATGCAGTGCACACCTAATTTATCAACTGGTAGCCAGTGGGCAGCCTTCAGCCTCTGACTGGCCTCTCTGTATCTCTCTGCTTCTATCTCTGTGTATCTCTTTTCACCACATGTATTGAAGTGAAGGGCCGTCTTGTGACACATACATGCTCCCTCAAATGGGGCAGCCGTGGCCCTTATGCCAACCATGTGGTGCTCAATAATTAACTCTTCTCTGAGCCATTCCAGCCATTAAAGCTGTAAGGAGTGAAGCTGAGTAGAAAGGGCTATTTGTCCAAAGGCCAGCGCAGACAGTCAGGCCTATTGATGAGATGCTGGAGCTAATCAGGAATAGCAGCCGCCGTGCGCTGAATAGCAGCGTTTATGTTTTCTTTCTTTCTTTCTTTCTTTTTTTTAAAGGAGAAGGAAAACCAGTGCCACACAGAAGTTGGGCTGTCTCCCTCGGCACTGTTGCCATAATCAAACCAGCTCAATTTCGCCTCAGTTTGGCAACCTTTGAATCTTGACTCTACTGTGTTGCTGTTTGGATTTGCCATCAGAGATTAGCATTCAGAGCAGGGTTGACATTTGGAGTGTTGCCACAGCTCTAAGGCTCTGTTCACATTAGCGTCTTGGTCCTCGAAAACCCAGATTATGAAGTGGACTTGATCATGTCCTGTGTCTGCACACACACACACACACACACACACACACACACACTTAGAGGATTGATTTATGAACAAGGAACAGGACTCGCTTCTGTTTTTTCTGCTTTTTTCCAATTGCCACTGTTATTACTGGGTTAGATTCAATGCTTTTAGCTTCATTCAGCGCAACTTATACCTCCTTTCAAACCCAGCAGCCTGTTCTTTTTTTTCAGCTAAAAATGCATTCATTTATTTCTCTCTCATATTTTGGGTGCTTTCACTGGTTCAGAACCTTCAAATGAACTTTGTCTTCTTCTCCCTGCTGTCTTCTTCTTCTTTGTCTTTACTTAACTGTTTCTGGTGAAGCATTCAAGGAGTGTCCCGTTCCTGTCTAACGACACACCCACACGCAGCCAGGCTCATCTGCATAATGACGACAGGGAACTCAGCTTCTTGCTACGTGTTTCCAGCAGGACTTGGTTTACTGCTAGTTGTTGCTGTGGTTAAGAATCAGGCTCAGTGTGAACTTGATGCAGTTTGCATGTGGGCTGGAGGGCATCCTGGGCTCTACTGACTGCTACTGTTGTCTCTGCTATCTGATGGTGGGACGACTTAATGGACGGGTGGGAGCCACAGGCCTAACCAACATGCCCACACTGTTTACCTGGAGGCTAAAGGCCAACAAACGCAGACAAAGACATTTACACACACAAATATGCGTGCCACATACACAGAGAGACACACACCCAATACCTACACAAAGTAATCCCCAGAATGCAAATGGCCGGGGTGTAATGTTTCACCATAGTTTTGTTTGTACCTGTTTGTACCTCAGGTTTTAGGCAACATTCGGTTTGTATCACTGTTGTATCACCTTGAAGAAATTAAACTGACCAGTTCTTTGATTTGATTTTATACATATACCAACAACTCAACACAAAAAGTTGAATGGGGAGTTTAGTAATTTTCTGTGATGTTTGTGCAACATATCAGAAAGCAACGGGCAGGTTAGTTATTACACCTAAAGTTATTAATGAAAAGCAGCGATGAGTTTTCTACATTACCAGTGTGTTCAGTGTAATTTCACATCAGGGCCAAAAAAAATTATGTGCCAGAACTGCCATACTCCTAGCCTATGGTAAATTAAGCCAATGGTAACCAGAGGACATAAGGGTAGAGTAGAGATGTGAGGTTGTATTCAAAACCTTTATTGGCTGTACTGGTGCAACAAACAGATGTTTTCATCAGGCTCCTCGATGGCCACCTGAAAGAAAAGAAGAAAAAACTTTCCCTGCCCTTTGTGAGGACTTGTCAAGGCACTCTGGGGCCAAAACTCTCCCTCTCTCTCTCTCTCTCTCTCTCTCTCTCTCCCTCTCCCTCTGTGCCCACGTGTTATATGCCATTGGTCTGGATTGCTGAATGGGCCCCTGTGTTCGCCCTCTCCTTATCGTGTGACCTTTGATCTGTTTGGACAGCGTGACCGATGGAGGCTGCAGGGAGAGGAGAGCAGAGAGACACACAAGTCAGGGAAGAGTAAACTGTGGAGAAACTCTCGCCACAATTCAATATCAAAGACACTGTATTAAACGCTTGGGTTAGAAATACATCCTTGGCATGTAATGGGCAAATGTACTTGTGAGTACCAACGTAATTCACATTTGTATGGAGAAAGTGAAAATCAATCAGCCAAGCCATTACAACACAGAAGATTGTGAGCAGACTCTTATCCTCATGACAAGGTTCCCGTTCAGCACTGTACCAACTTCAAACTGCTAGTCTCTCACAGCTCATAAATCACAGCATGACCTTACTTCTCTACACGAGTGATGTGCCACACCACTAAAGTCAACTCACACGCTGATATCATAGGATGCAAACTTACTCGTCACTCCCACAATGAAAAAAAAAAAAAAATCTTGGCTAGCAGCAGTGCTTTCTCTTACACGGCTCCATCTCTACAGAGCATCTTGGCAACAGTCCCTGCTCTTGAATCGAGGTTAAAAATAACATATTCAGCCTCGCCTACCTGCCCTCTTAACCCTCTGTGGTTGCTCCTCTCCGTGTGTCCTCCAGATCATTTCCCAGAAGCCCCTGTCCTCTGCCACTCTTTGATCCCTGTTACCCGTCCTGCCCTTCACCCAGCCCCGGCCCTCTTTCTCCCTGTGGACTTAACAAGCCCGACTTTTTCATCACTGCATTGACTTTGTGGACTTTGCTGTAACTGACCCGTTATCGAGATCCAGTCCAGCAGTGCAGCATAAAAACTTCACTGTCTGCACAGTGTATTCTTAGATTTAGAAAACACTGTCTCTTCTGCTTATCTTTTATTGTTTTACACACTCTTGGCACCGAGCCTAAATAAGCACATGCCTCAACTGACTTAAGTGGCATGTAAACACTCTCTCAGTATTTTAATTTGTTTATCAGGGACAATGCAAATTGAAACGTGCAATACATGTATAAAGGGTTAGGCTTTTCGATCTTTTTCTCTACTTTTTTTTCTTCATGTATTTTATGTTTTGGTAAGTGTTTATTATGGTCCCTTACTCCTCAATGTGAACAAATTTGAAAATCTTCATATTTTCTAAAAAAAAAAAAGTTTCTTGCTGATATTTCTATGTGAATTGCATCTGAAATATATTTGATCTGATTTGGCAGAAAGAAAAATGTGAATAGACACATCTACAGTATAATACATCAGCACCACGGGACGCTCCCGCTGGGCTTTGGCACACTGAAGTTCTCCTACAGCTCACTCTGTGGAGACACAACCTTGCAGCGATGTGTTTGCCCAGCAGAGGGCTGAGCAGCAACAAACTGCAGGAGCATCAGCACAGAAACCTTGAATCCCAAACCCCAGGCTGAAAGAGGTTCATATTAATTTCATGAACCTGTCATTTTTTCTCAGTCCTACTTGTTTTCTCAGTGTGGTTTAGTATTCAAGTGAGCATCACCAGCCAATCCAGCAACCATGTCAAATAACTTAGAAATAGAAAAGTTTTTTTTTTTTTTGTTCCTACTGCAGACAAATTGTCGTGAAATTGAGTGAATTTCTTCCTAAAACCTGCTTTCTCCACATAGCTGATGCAGTGTAATTTAGCACTGTCCATGGCAACCAAGCAACAATAAAAACCTCTGCCACTCTCTCAACCGCCATGACCGCTGTTGTCACGGAGACCCATTCAGATGCCCGGTGGTGACCCCTGACCTGAGGGGAGGCTGGTGAATGTAGCTGAAAGGGGCGGCTGGGCCGGGGCATCTGGGGTATCATCTGGCGCCTAACAAAGCCCCTCGCCAGCTGGGGAGGAGGGCAGGAGATAGAGAGAGGGAGCTGGAGAAAAGGGGCACAGAGGAGAGGGGAGCGGAGAAAAAGAGAGAGCGCCCTTTTCTTCTTGCCCTCTTCAGAGAGAGTGGCCATTGACACTGTGCATCTCATTAAAATGTGTGCCCCCCTCCTCCTCCTGCTCCTGCTCCTCTCTCCCAAGCACAGGCCTAGGCAGCTGCCTGTCCCGCTCCAGCCATTCAAGCTCAAGTGCAGTCCATTGCAGGAGAGAGAGAGCGAGAGAGAAAAAAGACAGACAGAGAGAAGGAGGGGGTTGCAGAGGCCCTGCACATATGCCACCACCACTGGGACCAGAGAGCCTGCACTGGGAAACACAGGGCTGTGCTGCTGTGTCTTCAAATACTTTTTTTTTTTCCCTTTTCACAATTTAAAAGGATAATGAAGACAGTGCTGATTGGGGGAGCAATGTGCACTGACCCAAACAGCTTCTTGCTATTTTAAATAGGTTGTTAAAATGAGGCATCCCAACTGCAAATGACTTCTTCTGCTTGTGTTTGTGTTTTCTGTAAAAAAAAAAAAGAGAGTATGTGCAGCAACGCAACATGCATCCTGAGTCAGCCACTTCTGTTCTTGTGCCCAGCTGTCTGCTTTTGTTTGTATGCATGCGTCTGCATGTATGATTTGCATGTAGTTAGACCACGAGCGGTGTGATGTCACACAGGCGCCAGACATGGCCCCGTCCATGTGTAGCTGGACAGCGGGATAAAACATGCAAACAGCTGCCGGGTGGCAACACGCGTAATCACAGACAGCAAACAATGACACACACACACACACACCCCTGAGCACCCCCACCTCTGGTGTCCCTTCGCCCCTGAAGGACATTGTGGATATGCACAGGGCTCACTAAGGGTCATGGTCATGCAGCGTGTGTGTGTCTGTGTATGTGTGTTTCTGTGTGTGTGTGATGCTAAGAGAGCACAGCAGGACTGCTGTCAAAACAGAAAATCTGCCATGGGGTGCAAAAGGTGGGGGGTCTCTGGCAGAGGAGAGGGGGAAATGACTAAAAGGAGGGGTGGAGCTTAAACTGGGAGGGGCTATGCTAATGAGGTGGTGATACTTGCCTTATGCTGCAGGTGGTGCAGATTTAGAGAGTCATAAGCACACACACCTTTATATGTTCACATACATGCAAAAACACATGCTTTGAGGAATAGCACAGTCACTCAAAACAACAGGTAGCACACGTGTGAGGAAATCAGCCTCCGTCCTTCTTTCACTGAGTTTGTCATTTTTCGTAGTTTTTGGGTTCCCAAAATCAAAGGTGCAGAGACACAACCCCTTGTCCCCCCCACTTCTCCTCTCTCTGTCATCTCCGTTGATGAATGGGGCTTTGCGTGTGGATTTTAATTACTGCTCTGTCGAGGTGGGAATTGGCCATGCATTAAATTGGAATGAGACACATTTTTCCCCTCAGCAGGGAAGGCAGGAGAGTGGAGGGGCTGAGGTAAAAGGAGAAAGTGGTTACTGTATATTAATTGAACCGTCCAGTGGCAAAAACTTCTCACGTAATTGTGCAGGGTGAGGAATAAAGGAGGCTGGGTGGAAAAAAAGCAAACTTTTTTCTTTCTTTCTTTTTTTTAAATTGGCAAATCAAGATGGGAAACCTACAGAAATTTACAGAGCGGTTCCTCTGCTTTGTTCTATAGGAATTTATTTGTTGTGAGTGAAGCGGAGCGCCGGTCCCATACAGGCAGGGCACTGCTGGACGCCCAGCATGGTTGGTAAGGGTAGATGCAGCAATGATGAGGGTCTATGTATGTCAATTACCTCTGATTAAAAAGGACATCACATAGGTCAAATTCCATTATACAGTCTGTCAGTGCAGCTCAGCAACATCCAAGGAGTTCAGTTCACACAAACAGAGGAGGGCTGGTGTTGTAGACACGGTGCTCAGTAGTCTGCTTATTGAAGCCTAATGGTCTACCAATCTATTTTGTCTGTTTTTTTTTCTCAGTTTCAGGAAGTGAAAGAGCACCAAGCTTGCTTTTCTTTACCTCCGGCAGCACATAAATTGCCTGGGCTCTGGGAAAAGAGTCTTGGGTGTGGAGTCTTTTAATGGCAACTCTGCAGTTAAGTCTTCAGTTTGACTGAAGTAGAGGCAAAGGTAGCGACTGAGTTTATTTTGAGAGCTCAAATGCGACACGAGTAAGAATATGATGCTCAAAGGGCTGTTAAAATTATTTCTTGTGCTGTACATTTCAGCCATTTTGCATAGATACTGGATCTTACCTTAATTTTAAGAGGATTCAGACAATATATTTATTTATTTATTCTACAAATGAGATCAGCACTTTCACTATCATCCTGCCAGCTTTAATGCTATACTCCACCAGCAGACTGATGTGTGCCATGTATTTGTTGTATTGATGTCAGCTGGTTTGTGATCACTGAGCTACACATACACAGCCTGGTGAAAAATTAGATGCATTTGGGGAGAGGTTTTTCTTGTCATTTGTGAGTTATAGGTTAAAGGGATACCTGCTGAACATGATCTTAAGAGCACACCATCGGTGAACTGCCCATTTCCCAATCTGACCAGTCTGTGATGCCAAAGGAAACCAGAAGGCAGAGAGAGAGAGACACACACACACACACACGATCAAATGCTGGTCAGTTTAGTTTGCTGTCACTACTGCTTAGGAGATAATTTGCATTTTCCTCTTAAGTTTCAGTAAATCACTTCCTGTAAGCACCCAAGTTCCCCCATCAGTGGTCATCTGCAACACTTTAGGTTCATTTAAGCCAAAAATGCAGATCTACAGGGTTTCAGTTAGAAGGGATGAGATGCTCCTCTCTATTGCAGTCCCATTTTGTGATTTAGGCTGATCAGGCACATATTTTTACATAAAAATCTTGCATAGCCATTTTAAGCAATGAATATGCAGTGACATTGTGACAGCAGACAACCATATTGAAGCTTTCTTTAAGCTTTCTGTATTGTTTCACTGTAGCTGAAAGTCAAATTTAAGGATTTCAGTGTCTTTCACACTGCAGAGTACACAGCATAGCAAGGAGAGTTGGTTTTAGTGTCAGATTTGTGCAGGAACTGAACAATTTTCAAACTCCGCAAGCATGCTGGCCTCAGGCTCACAGGTGCTGCTGATGTAGGAGTGAGAATAAACTTTAAGAGCTTTTGTTTTTGATTAGAGTGTGAATTCAAAGGAAGAAGGAAACTGTTTCTATAAATAGTGCAGACATCAGAGCACACTGATGACCTCAGACTAAGAGTGATGATATTGGGAGTGTGCAACTCAACAGGATCATGTGTTCAGCGAAAGGTTAGACTTTGAAGTTCAAATCTCATGTGTGCACATTCCTGTGTATGCACAACAGTCCATGTGTATCTCACTGTAAGTATCTGAAAAATTATGGAGATGAGTGTAAAATTCAATAACGCTGGTATTTTTGGTTGTTTGCTGCCTTTCAATGAGGCCATGACCTGAAGTATTTCCTAATCAGCTGGTTTTGCTTTAAGTCTTTCAGAGGACTCCCATCCAGATGCTTTTTCACTTGGTGGAGTGAGGAGATGAGCGCCTTGAGTTGACTGTGGTTCTGGGCATATGTGACCATCACATGATCCCACTGGAGGTTACAGAAGTCACAGCACGGGGTCATCTGTAGTCAGCTGACAGGCAAAGCCCAATCTCTGATAACAACCCAGACGGGCAAAGGACAGGAAGAGCATGACCTGGCAAACAACACGTGACTCCCCAAAAGATCTCTGTTTGTTTGTCCTTGTCTTTCTCGCTTGTTCCCTCAAACTCTGTCACTCGACTTCATAGTCTAGTTTATGATCCTGCATCTCATGAGCACTAGTCAGCTGAGCACTTTGCTTTTCTCCCACTGTTTTGAAGTCGAACGCTCCACAGAGTTCCCCTGAATTATTGATTAGTTGTTGTTGGGGCGATTCTAAGGGATTCGTTGATCCGACTATGAGGAAATTATGAGATAGTGGTGACATTTTTGCCGTCCCACATGCTTTGCTAGAAAATTAGGACTCATAAGGAGTCGGTGCTGATGACATGTGCCCCTGTGGCTCAGCAGGTAGAGTGTGTACCACATGTAGTGTCACTGCTGCAGCGGCCCAGGTCCTACTCCAGCACGGGTCCTTTGCTGCCCATCAACCTGTCCTTCCTGTCTCTCTCCACTGTACCTGTCTAATGAAGCACAACAGCTTCATTGGATAGATACAGACAGTTTTGAACAAACTCTCCAATCAACACACCAAAAAAATAAATAAACACAGTAACTCTGTTTGATTGCCTTTGTTAATTTTTGCTTCACTTGGCTTATAAAATCCACCAGTATTCTGTTAAAATATAGATATGTCATGTATAAAATTATGTTTATGCGTCTTACCTCGCCCTCTAAAGATCTTCTCTCCTTCAGACATGCTTTTCAAAAATCCCATGTATAACATACATACCTGTTTTTAAAGATGCACAATGCAAACTTGCCAAGATTGAATTAAATTGAGGACCATTTAGACCCAAATTACAAATCTGTAACAGGTTTGAGACAACCTGGTTCACACTCTCCCTGATAAATTACATGCTTATCCTATTACATGCTTATTCTAAACGGTCCTCACTTCAGTCGACCCTGGGCAGTTTTGCATAGTGCAGCTTTAAATAAGTACCTGTAATGTGATTACTGTGTTTTGTAATAACTGTAATGGAATACAGTTTACCAGCTTTTGCAGTCACATTACTCTAATCATGTCTGGTGTAATATTTTATCCCGTAACGGTCTTAACCCATCAACCCGCTGCCAAACCTTCCCCCAGATTATGAAAGAAACGCACAGTTAGAGAGAAACTTATTTGGTCTTTCATTTCCTCAGACAACCTTCTTCTTTCCATTCTCTCTCCTGCCCTCCTGTATGCCTGATTTTTCCTTCTTTTCCTTCCTTTTCTCCACCTTTTTTCCCCGCTCCCTCCCTCCTTCTTGCCCTCTCTTCCTCAGTCTGTTAATGGAGTGTTGGCAAGGGGCCAGGGGAAGCCTTGCTCTCTAGGTCTTCCCTCCTTGGCAGAACTCCCAGTGTGTGTGTGTGTGTGTATGTGTGTGTGTTTGTGCATCTGTGTGTGTGCATGGAGCGCAGAGCTTTCTCATAATCACCGCCATTCAGCACCTCGCCGGAGTGTGTCCGTGTTTACACGAGAGGGGTCAGGGAGCAGGCAACGACTCTCTCTCTCTCTCTCTCTCTCTCACTCCTTCAAAGTCCCACACGCGCACACAAATGCACGTGCGCGCGCACACACACACACACACACACACACAAACACAACACAGGTCAAAGGAGCAGTGTGACAGTAGCTCTTCACGTGACTGACACACATGCACATGCCCAAATACATATGATATGGGTATGTCCAACATGCTGAAAAACATCACCCTGTAAGCGGGAAGGACAGAAAATTGACCAGTTCTGAGAGCATTTCATTTATAAATGATAGAGCCATTTAGTGAAGTGGAATTTCAAATATGTGAAATATTGTAGTATCAATTATTCAGTCAAAGAAAATCTCATTGAAGAAATCCTTTTACATGTGAATGTGAAACGCGCTCAGCCTGTCTGTAATTATGTTGAAATACACGCTGACGTGCCAGTATTATTCCCCTTTTTGTAAATGCCATCTTCTGTCTGCAGTGCCTCAGATAGCGCCATATATGAAAAGTCTCAATATGATGGCTGCGATATATTTACACTACAATAAATCTTATTTCATTCTCTGATGACTTTGGTGTCTGTGTGAGCTCCCTTTTTTATTCACTGTTCTTTGTTCACACGTACAAGGATGTTTGATTATATGATTGCATGATTGCAATGTGGAGATGGGTAGAATATAAAAAGCAACTTATCACAATGATAGACTTTAATTGAGATTTGACTCTGCTGAAACTCTGCTTATCTACACACCAGCTTGTGGCTTTCGGCTGATCAAACCTCAGTGCTCCACATGTGTCCGTGGACAGGTATCGCCGTGCGGTGAACGTTTTGTGCCCATTTATTTTGTTAGAAAATGGATTTGAAGAGATGGTCTAGATTCAGGAAAAACACTGAAAGACAGTTTCCTCTGTTGTTCATGGGCAGAGGGGTGTTTGTTAGAGCTCCCAGCTCTCGGTAGGGCAACCTGTGTCACAGGTTTTGATCTGCAATTTCACTTTGCTCACGTTGACAGGCACTGTGAGGAAGCCACTGTCTTTGAAGCCAAGTTACCCCTGGCATGATGGAATGTGGCTCGTTCTCTCTCTCTCCGTCTCTGTGTCTGTCTCTCTGTTTTCTCTCCCTCTCTGTTATCTGTTATTCTTTTTTCTCTCTAATAGCTACCCTCTGCATTTCTCCCTGCGGGCCTTCGGGCCATTCCCTTTATATTTGCATGTTAGGAGAGGGTGTGTGAGCAGTTCAACTGTCTGTTTGAATCTCAAACAGCCCAGGGATACACCAGTCACCACTAAATGGGAATTTGACTTCTTGGAAAATGATGAAACACCTGTAAGTGCAATGCTGCCTTTGAGGCTGTCCAAACAGAATTACCATGGTGCAACATTAAGGAGCTCATATTTGTGGTCTGCATAACTTACTTTTTACTTTATTAGCTGCTGCAGGACCTGTGTTGCCTCTTCTCCCTGTCTCTACCTCCGTGTGCGTTTGTGTGCGTGTGTATGTATGTGAGCGAGCACACACAGCTGAAAGTGCATCATGTATGTGACTGAAACAGGGAGATAAAGAAATGAGCCAATAGAAATAGAAATAAAGAGAAAGAGAGAGAGTGTATTATGTTGCGAGCATGCTTACGGTGTAAAAGTGGGCCTTCCATATGCCCCATGCCCCCACCACACACACCCACTCACCACACACACACACACACACACACACACACACACGGTCTCTTTGCCCTATTCTACCAGCATGCTTACTCCACTGGATTACCATGGCAACCAGCCAGCAGCCCTGCATGTTAAAGAGGAGGATGTCCCAGAGCGGGGAAATGTGAGCAAGAGAGAGAGGGGAAAAGAGAGAGAGAGAGAGAGAGAGAGAGAGAGAGAGCAAAGTGGGCCCTCTGTGTTATTAAACAGCAGGGGAAGAGAGTGAATGAGAGAAAGAGAAGAGTAAAGACAGAGAGAAAATAATAGGAGGATTGAAACCTCCAGGTAGAGAAGTGGAAAGAGTGCTGGTTTGCCGTCCAGGGACATTGTACCATACAGCAGTCCAGTGAAATGAGACCATAAAGAAACATGCATGGATCATTTTGCCCAGAGCTACTTTGGCAATCATAAAACAAATGGCACAAACATGAAGAAAACAAGAAAACACAATAGCTGCAGGATCCTGCTTTAATGTGATCTCATTTAACTCATTTTTATTATCCGGGTTTAGTCTGGTTTGATTTGGTGAGAAGTAAACACCGCGAGAGGACAGATCCAACTGTGACACAAGTAGCTTAGACTGAGGACATGTGACCTTCAACCTGAACCCACTTTAGCCCCCAGTTCGCAGGTTTCACAAGGGCCAGGCTGTCTGCACGCTCCTTCCCGTTATAGGCTAGCTCCTTTGTAAGCCTACTAGCCAACTCTTGTTTTGGTTCGAAGAGGATTATAGGAAACAGAAACGGTATAAACAAAAACATCTTCATATGCACAAGCACAGTTCTGCTTTATTACAATTTCATCTTTTTTTTTAAATTGTAGTTTTATACTCATGTCTTCATGTTGGCTTGGTTGGATTTTTTTAGTTTTAGATTTGATGAGCAGAATCAGAAATGTTTGGTTTTAGTTTGAATGCAATATTGCGGTTGTAGTTTTAGTGTTTAAATTGTGGCACCACTAACCAGTGCAGCAGTATCAGCATCCATAATGTATGTGCATTGACAGAGATTTTCCAATGGAGGGGAATAAAATGAAAAAGCCCTTGGTTGATTTCTTTTTTATTTCAGTTGTGGAGGGAGATTATCTGATATTTATGAACTTTTGCGATTGTGTTCAAGTTTTATCATGTTTCTATGTGCAGTAATCTTTGTTTCACACCCTGTATTAATCTTTGCCGCCACCATGTAATCCAACTGTCTCCTCCCGATAGCTCCAACCCTCACTTCATCCTTCTTTTACACTGATGGCATTTAACCCTCTGAGTGGCCCACTCGTCGGTGAGCTGCTTATACCAACTGGGTCACTTGCACCTAATGAGGAAATGAGATCAGCGAAGGGTGATCCAATTCCCGGGGCTTTACATCACTCCCACAACACCTTTTCCATCTTTTATTTGCGTGCACACACAAATAAACACACACTGCCACTCCTCTTTCTGTCGTTTCCTTTTTTCCATCTCCTTAGGTATTGATTTATTTCAGGTGTAATGATCAGCGTGATGCAAGCTCCTGAAAATTAGCAATTAGTTACAGTAACTAGTTACTTTTCTCAAAAGTATTCAAATTACTTTAAAAGTTACTGCACATAAAAGTAATGAGGGAAAGTAACTATTCTGATACTTTTAAATGTCTGCTTCAATTTTCTAATTAATGCACACGCAGCTTAATTGTTTTAGTGTTGCTTTGGAACTGGGTGGCACAAGACAACCGTCAAATTTTATCTTTTATCATTTATCATTGTACCGATTTATCACTATGATGAAAAGTACAGTTAAACACAATAGATGTGCTTTGATAGGCCTATTAGCACTGGGGTCTTCTGCGATCAGCATTGTAGAAGTGTGTAGTTTACAATGTGCTTCATGAGATTAGAATTACTTTGCTTTGATGTGGAGGAAGATCTCACACCTGCACACAGGCTGCAATTCATCACATTGCCTGGACTGTCACCCATTGTGTGCAGTCTGATGCCGACTGATTGACTCACTCAGTGTACCGCCTTAAGGTCGGGTGACGTTAGATCATAAACTTGACAATCCAGGGGAATAAAGACCGCATTTACCTGTTGTCAAGACAACACTTTAACGCAACAGAACAGGACTTTAATTGCATTATTACATTTGAAAAGGTAAGTCGTTACATTTGTAGCTACTGCCAAAAGTAGTGGAATTTCAGTAATGTGTTACTTCCAACGCTGATTATGATACAAGTGGAATAAAGGTGTGAAAGTAACTTACATAGATCAGGTTTGTATAAACAACAGTCATCAGATGGTGTGTCATTTCCCAGTAGGTTTTACATAAGGTGCAAAAACACGCTCTCTCCTTCTTCCTTCTTTGCCTCTTAAGAAATAGCAGCATTGAGCTTAGAGCTGGTTTGGTAATTCTCCAAGCAGATTAGGGTGCCTACTGCATGCTTGCAGGGGATTGGGCACACGAGCACAGGGTCTAACAATACAGCAAGATAGATTACCTATCCACTGTGGCACAAGGCTGACCACAACTGCTCTGAATGTGCACGGGCCTTACATTTACATACAGTACATATGTATGTTCATGTGAGCATCTGTAAACACACGTGGCACAGGTATACAGTACAAGGCCCTCAACACACACACACACACTCACACATATGCTACTGCACATACCTACACAAACAAGCATTAATACACATGTACATACTGCCTACACACACCAATACCCGAGCACTTGAGCCTGATCATCTGTGTTGATCTCTTTTCTATGTACAGAGGTCAAACTACATTCTATACATTCTTAACAATACATACCATGCACAATAACTGCATGCACTTTCACATGCATGTCTGTATACACATATGCATGCAAAAGTGTGTGTACGTTTTCAGCATATATCATGTGATGTACTCTGGTGTGTAACGTATCTTTAAAGATGAAATCCACCCTCAGATATCTTTACACCGTCATATTTCAAAAGTCTGTGATGTTCAGTGCACTGCAGGAGCTTTTTTGTAATGAACTGCAAGTTGCTTTTTTGTTGTAACCACTTTCCCCAAACCTGCCGTGTCTGCTTCTGGTTTAGTAAGTGATTTCCTACATCTCCCAGAATGCCTTGCAACCCCCCTGAGAAAATAGGTATACACTTGTTTCATTCATTTTAAATACTTAACTGCTTTCTGTTACCACTACAAAGTTACAGTAAAACAATTTTAAAAATGTATTTAAAAAAAGCATTTGTACAATTCCCCCATATCATCAAAAAAAAAAAAACTATTCTACCATCATCATCATCTTCATCTACATGAATTTGTTTTTCACATGCATAGAACATTATTTATGGTAAGAAATGAGGACGGACTTTGTTAGACCGTTAAATAAATCTTTCAATTCTTCAAATACGCATATATGTATTCGAAGAATTGTGTATTTTTATAAATATTAATTTAAATATAAACAAACAGTTATATAAAATTTGTCGTTTTGCAGTGGCACTACACCTGCCACTGCAAATTTCTAATGCATTGCAGAAACTGCTTCCTTCTGCAAGAAAAGTTAATGGATATGGACTCATAATACATATGTACAATCTAGAGTATGTTTCTACGTAACATGTACGCTGCTGTCTTGCTCCTTTTGTCATTGATCTTCCGGTACAATGCCTTTCAGGAGGTTTAAGAGCCCTCTAAATTTGTTAATTTTGAATTGAATTAGAAGTCAATTTTAATTGCCAGGACAATCAGCTATGTAATCAGATTGGTTCACACATGTATTGTTCATCTGGTTTAGGAATTATCTGCGCTAACTGACATTTTTGCAAAGAAGTCCAGCAACCGGATAAACAAAGACAACAGGGAAAATGTGCAGACGGCATAAGGTTAATACAGCTGCCCACCTATAGACTGCGAAATGTTCACACAAGTCACATATGTACACTAGTTGTTAGCACTGTACTTGTGGTGTACATGTCCAAATAGAGTGGGTTTGGCCCAGTCTAAGGGCCTGGGGTCCCAGAGGGCCGGCGAGGGTCTCAGGGCCCCAGTGGTTGAGAATAGCTAGGTGATCTATATTCATTGGCCAGCTTTGGAGAGGCCCGCTGTCATGGCCTCCCCACCCCCCATGGCAGGCCAGACCACGGGACCTGTGTGTGCATGTGTGTGTGTGCATGTGTGTGTGTGTGCTCCTCATGGCACTAATGCAGTCTGACAGAGATGAATGGTCGTGGACCACACGGTTTCAGCAGCGAGGGCTCTACAGAGCATATAGCGGAGGGAGTCATCTGCATAAAAAGGAAAGGAGAGGGGAAATGGAGATCGCAGAGGTGAGGAAAGAGAGAGAGAAGGGACACCAGAGAGGAAAAGAAGCATCTACACTGAAGGAACGAAGGAAGGCAGGGATGGAGGATAGGAGGGAACAGTGGAAGAGGATGGGATGGGATGCGCTTGGAGAGAGGAGAGGATGAGGTTGGGAAGCAGAGCGAGGGTATGATCCACACCTCGTAGGCTCTTGCATATGCATCGGGATGAGGTTGGAAGAGATCATGAAGGATGGAGGACGGCAAAGACAAGAGGATGATTAGAGGATGACAAAACTGAGAGAGGAAAAAAAGAAAAGTATGGAAAGTATGCATAAATAACACTGGACAGAAAATGGGTTGTGGAGCAGAGTGAGAGGGAGCGAGAGAGAGGATCCAGGGGAGAGGAGAGAAGGGTTTGAGAAAGGGGGCTGGTCACATTAATGTTAATCACACAGCCCTGACAGATCCTAATGAAGGTTTCATAGGAGGGGTTATTCATGACTTGTCCCTCTGCCCTCAGCATCACATGTCCCCATCCGCACTGGGGTGGCATTCGTGACTGAGTGCACAAGTGTTCATCATAGTTTTTGTTTTTGCTTTGTTTGTTTTTTTAATCACCATCTCGCTCCTCTGCCACGTCCATTTCTCAATAGACTGCGCACGCATTTAATTTTCCCCATTAAAAGGGAAATGATTTAATCAAAACTAACATATCAATTATAAACTCAGTGTCAAACATGCCAAGGAGGTTACATTTCCAGATACTGGATGCGCTCCATAGGAGGAGCATGCAATAACAGGAGGCCTGAGGGTTCAGGGTTCTTTTAAAATCAGATTACAGCTGGAATGACCTTGTAATGTTTGCTGTCATATACAACGAGTGTACAGTATACAGTAGACAAACCCCAACCTTTAGAGATCCACGCTTATTGAATTCAGCCTTTCATGTGAAAACTCTTATTCAGACAGACCTTTTCAGAGCATTTACTGAGATCTCTTACTTCGCTATCTTTCTTTCTTGTTTTCCCGGCCTGCAGTTTTTCTGGAGATGCTGAAGGTCTGCAGCATTGTAAGCAGACTACTTCAGGCTCTGTGATATAGCTGTTGTTTTGTCCTGACGGAAGAGAGTTGGGAGCTGAAAAAAAAAAAAAGACACCCTGGCTTGGCCATGGCTGCCATTTGAACTGATTAGTTCAACAGGATGTACAACATATCTCACATGGAGGAGTGGAGCAGGACATTTAAATTCATCACCTTTATGTAATGCTCATGTATATATGTATACATGTGTGCCCGTATACATTTGTTTGTATATCTTTAAGTGTGTGTGTGCATGTGTGTGCATGTGTGTGTGTGTTTGTGTGTGTGTGTGTGTGTGTGTGTGTGTGTGTCTGTGTTCTCCAGGATTCTGACAGATTGACCCTCACAAACTGGAAAGTGTTGGTATGTATCCCACACATGTTATGGTCATGATAATGACCACTGCACACACACACACACACACACACACACACACACAGTTCACTCTCTTCCTGCAGGGCATCTGCAGTGGCAGCACCGATGTGTTTATGTACAATATATATACCATGCTGGCTCCCATTATGGACCTGTGCTCCTCTTGCCTCCCTCCTCCACTCGTCTCGATTAACGGCACTATCCTGTCAGACTAATGAACAAGGCAGACAGCAGAGGAGAGGAAAGAGCGAGAGGGGGGAGGTTATGAAAGAGGCAAAATGAGAGGGAGATTGTAAGATATAAAGAGGGATATTAATAAGGAGGTAGAGTGAGCGGGAGACAGAGAGAACAAGGAAGATACAGAAAAAGGGAGTGGATGCAGAGAATGTCAGCTCGCTCAGTCAACCATCAGTCGCTGCGGTAAGCAGGATCAAGCAACCATGTTGGCAACCCTGAGCTCAGGGGGCTGAGAGGAGACGATGCATGAATGAAACAAGTAAACAACAAATAACAACTTGATGTGTTGGAGGTCTGCACTGTGAAACCTCTGATCAGGAAAGTTCATTCTATTAATTCTATCACAGCGCCAGCTTCTAATAAATGAAATAACACAGAAATGAAACTGCTCCGCACTATGCTTGGAGCCTCCAAGGCTCCCTGGAACTGCTCGCTTGAAGTTTTCCATTAGAAAAAAAAAAAGAGAAAAGAAAACAAAAAAGGCAGTCAACTGTGATGCTGCAGGTGAGGCTTGAGTCATTGACAGTAGAGCTAAAACAGAGCCAGGCTCCGAGTCATATAATGCCCTCCAACATGTTCAAACAGTCAGCATCTCTGCCACTTCTCTCTCTCT
>OMLB01014836.1:71823-88094 GCA_900302555.1 Myripristis jacobus
GGGGGGAGAAGGAAGGGGGGGGGGGGGGGGGTGATCGAGGTTGCCATGGCAACATTAATGACACCCACCCCCTCTGTCTATGTGTTGGCCGTTTCCTCAAGACACCATGTAATTGCAGAGCTGCTGCAAAGGTTGGTAGTAGAAACATTTATGTAAGACCCGTGATTTAACCCAGCATATTATTCTGTGTGTGCACTGGTGTTTGATGTTTCAAGCGGAAAATTCCACGCTGAGACACAGTTCACTTTTCTTTCTTTTTTTTTTTTCCTCTGACAGTTAAGATTTGTGATCATGAGCAAGTTGCTGCTAAAAGCTTGAGATAAAAGAGCCAAGATTCTAATATTTGAAGTTATCATGCCAGAACAAAACCCATAAATCAACAATAAATGGGAACATGGGTACCTAAGGCAAAGACAGTGCAAGACAGTTGGCACGATTATAGACAAAGTTCATTAGGCTGTAAAAGCTCAAACAAGCATTTTACAACAAATGCTGCAACGTCAGTCTCCAAACCCCCTCAGGTTATTTTCTTTTTGTGCAATCACCGGTTGCCAATCCCTGATATAGATACATGCTAATTTTCCTTCAGATGCACAAAATGATGGAACAATGTATGTAAAAAAGGGACATTCCTGCTTTTAAAGATGAAAATTCTGGTTTTATAACAGGAAGAGTTTCAGAAAAAAACATTCAGTTTCACAAACAGGAGCAGGACAAATGCACATGGTCAAAAATGCTCCTAAAAGAGCTTAATTTAGTTAAGTTTAAGGACCTGCATTTTGTTTCACTTAAGATCTCCATCAAGCTCATCAGGCATGTTCTGACAAAGATCCTGAGTGGACTGAAATGCTCATCCTTTACAGTCCAACTCTTTTGGTCGTGTGCTGACACCAACTCATTTTTCCCTATTTGTGTAAAGGGCTGTCACCCCATAGAGGATGTATGTAATCCTTCAAATGACACTAAAACATGAAAATCACTAGAACTGAAGCAGCAAGGTTTCAGCATGACAATGGCAATGGATTATTTTGGCGCTATTTTTATGCATGATTCATTCACTTACTTTGATCTGTGTGTTTGTGCTTTCTTCATGCTGAATGTGTGATTACATATTTTGCATGAACATGTGGATGTGTCAGTGTGCGTCTGTTACATATTCACATGGTACCACTTTTCCGTCTGCCTGCATATCCTCAGTCTCTCTGCAGGGTGGGAATGCTGACAGGTTAGATATAGCGATGTGGTGAGATGACCAGGCTCACTAGCAGCCAAAATGTATTTTATCTGTGAGCTGCGATGTTGTTGTTGTTGTTGTTTTTTTAATTGCACTATACTTCTCAGCCACATATTGTAGATATCATTGCACCTGTTCCTGGGTGGGGGGATGACAGACCCGGCGGTGCTTGGCCCACATCCTGCGGCCTTCTGACTGGGATGTGATGACTGAGGGGGACTGGAGTGGTGGTGTGGAGAGAGGCTTAGACCCATAGGCTGATTACTGATTACCGCAGTACTGCTGAGTATGCTAAAGCACATAGGCTCAAGGTGGGCTGGGTCACTATGATTAGGGGATGGGAGGAGAGGGAGGGGGGTTTGGTGTGAGGGGAGGAGTGGATTGGAGAGCGAAGGAGGGGACAGGGCCATTGAGACCCCACCAGGGGAAAGAACTGCTGAGCTGCACCAAGAAAAGCCATTACAGCCCAAATCATCCTTCCCTCCTACCCTGTTCCCGACACAGGAAGACCACATGGGTATCTGTCCACTTTCCAGAGGGAACACACTATAGAGAGGAAGTGAATTACCAGACACACAAATGTTATTCCAGTGTTGATGAGACGCGCTTGGAAGATCACGCTTGCACGCAGCCGGAGTTGAAGGTGTCAATCACAGATACAGTGCTTTGACCCCTTTAAAATATTGGAAACCACAGAAGAACCATGTAGCGAAACCTGTCAATATGCACCGGGTCATAGAGCCTACTCTTGAGGGGAAGAAATCTAAGATGAAAATGTGCTTTTCTCGAGAAAAAATATGAAAAATGCTGAGTTTACCGTAATCCAAGACGTATGCGTGCACAAACACATGCTTGCATTGTGTTGAAGACGATTAAATCTCTTTGTGTGCATGTGTGTACATTTGTATGCGGTGTATGTATGTGTGTTTCTGTGGGTGTGTGAGTGTTTGTGCGCGTGTTTGCCTGTCCCTCATGGGCAGCCCATGATTTTATTGCCTGTGGACTTATTGCCACAGTGTAACTGTCCAATCGCTTGAGGTGAGGCGATAATGAAGTTGCCTTTTATTGGTTTAACAGTCAAAGTCAAGAGGCCACTTTCCAGCTTCAGGACAAAGATTTTATGTATAGGTGTGTGTATGTGTGTGTGGGTATATGTGAGTGACTGGAGAGAGAGAGAGAGAGAGAGAGAGAGAGAGCGCAGAAGTGTGTAAATGAATCAGATTATTGCAAAGTAATCAGCTGGAGAGAAAAGGTCACTGAGGCAGGAGTGGCTGATATTTTTCTCTTGTGAAAAATAATGATCAGGAGCGATTCAAAGGCAGCTGGCCGGTGATGTGACATGAAGAAATGCCACAACACAGGATCTTATGACCAGCAGCCACTCTACCACACCTAATCAATAATCATTAACATTGTAGCTATGTAATGATAATTACATACATAGCACTTTGAAAGCTTCACACTGAGTTGCACAAAGCATAACCTGAATTTTTTGTTCTAATTGATTCCATGGCTAACCCTTTGTATGACTCTTTGTGCTAATTCTTTCGAGATGTGTCATCCACCCTTCTTTATATGTGCTGCAGAAGCACATATAAACACTAAATAGACATGCTCCTTGTCTGTTCACCAATAATCTGTATTTTTTGAAATCCTTTCACAGGTTGCAAGCCACAGCATATTTGCCCTCCCACCTGCCATGCACACAGACACACTCAGACGCATGGAGACACAGAAACAGTATCGCTGCCAGGCAGGGTGGAATTACTAGAGATGTGCTTCGACTTGCCCAACCACATTCCCCAGAAACCATGGCAACCTAGCAAGGTATATCTCAAATGTGTGTGGTGTGTTTACTTGTCTTTGAGGGTCTCCGGTGCCCATCGGCAGCACGGCCTTCACTGCAGCCACTCCATGGCTTTCACAAGCTGAATAGGGTCAAGCTTGCATGTCAATAATCTTCTCTTCTTTTGTGGCTCTCTGGGATCCCTCTAAGAAACCAGGAGGGCATAAAACTCATTCACTGACTCACTCGCTCACTTACTTGCTCATACACACTCACACACAAACACATACAGCTGCAGAATGTGGTGGTCCCGTGGGAATGGAAGGGTAAGTGCAGTGCAACCTCAGACCAGCTCCTCGCTTGAATGAAGGCACATGCATGCACACATACTCATGCATGTAAACACACACACACACACAGACATAAACACACACGATGGAGGCCCCCAAGTGTGATGCTCTCAAATCCAGCTTTATACCCTCCAAATGTACCCTTAACCCTTTGTGCTGGGTGTGATGTCAGATGTTTGCAGCAGGATATTTTGGTACCTTGTCGAGGGCGGATTCCTGAGCTGGGCTGCAGGGTGAGGACAGCTAAGGGTCAGTTTACACATATCTTCCTCTCTCTGACTCTTCAATTATTCATACGCTGTAACATCCTCTTCTGCCACCAACCAATCAACATAAGCCAAGAATGAGGAGAGGAGGCTCGGGGGAGGGCATGGAGAAACTTGGGAGTAAAGAAAGCGCTGATGCATCTGTGCGCTCCCAGAGAGACAGCCATTCACTCACCGGGGGCTCCATTATCTTCTGGGGGTATCGCGCTCGGAAGTATCTGATTGCACAGTCGCAAACTGTAGACGGTACACATAAGCGTGTACACATGTACAGCCATTACATGCAGCAATTTCACATACACACACCCACACACATGCATACACCCACACACACCCAAGAAAGCATTCTCTGAACAATACCACTACAATTGCTGTGTAAGCATTAGCATAGTAATGGTGTCTTGAATGCAGGGTCAGGCTCAGCTCTTAGGTTATTACATCCACTCCAAGTGCTATACATGTATAAATGACCCCATTCAGCTACACTCACATGCTCATTTTATGTGAGTGCAATACAGAATTAACACTTTTGTACGCCGTCTGACCAATGGAAAATGGATTCGATACTCATGTAAGGTAAACGGGCACATGCCAGCCAATACGGCTCCATTGAAACCAACGGAGCAAAATGACAAAAAATGTGTGTGGGCGTCCAATTAGAGGTTTTTTCAACGGAAAATTAATTGGAATTATTTTGGTATCCATCAGGAACGGCGCAGCAGGTATTTAAAAAAGGAATGGGCGAGGAACTTAAAGCAAGAAGAGGACTGAGGGCAATAAAATGCAGTTGCTGGGCTGACAAGTTTACTGAAGAGGCTTTTTGACACTGGAACTGAGAGTAACGCCGTGCTCATTTCAACTCAGATTTGGGAAGTTCCTGTGGCAGCATGGTTTTCATGGTGTGAAATTGAGAAAAATAGATGATAGCATGAACAAGAAATGCTGTGTTTTACTCCGGGGAGGATACCCTGGGAATAAGTGTACGCAGTTGTGTTTGCTTACATTTAAAACAAACAAACAAACAAACAAACAAACAAACAACCAAACAAACAAACTCATATTTCAATTCTGACCAAAGGTTTATGTAGTTGGAGGTTACTTGAACTGAATTTGGAGAGAGTGAAGATGTAAAAATTATGCCAAAATTTCCAACTTCTAACTCTGACCTGAATGGCAGCCCAGTGGAGTTTTTTTCCCCCCATAAGTCCTCATTTTGTAATGTGTTCCAAGTTGAAATGAATGCAACACAACTGGCAGAATCGTGGTAGTTATCCCCACTTTAGTCACTTTATCAGTGTCAACTGACTCCCACCTAATCGAGATGGATGACAAAACATTAATAAATTTAGCGAGGTACAGAGTTAGGTGGCTCACAGCTAATGTGAGTACACAGTAGACAGTTTTGATGTTGAATCCTCTTTGCTTTCGACATAAGTCAGTGCTACAAAATAGTCTGGCAATGCTTAGTGCAGTTGTTTACATTACATAAATGTCTCTTATTGTATGTTGTGAGGATCCAAACAAGCAGTCAAATCGCTGTTCCTCCCTGGAGTGACTGCGTACTGACTTCGTCCCACAATGCACTCTGCTGGCCTGAGGGCAAAGGCTAGCTCTGTACCACAAGGGAGCATTCCTACTGGCCTTTAACCCACTGCCGTTACCTTTAATTTATTACTCAGTGTTTCTCTGTTCCTCTCTCTCTGTCTCTCTGTCTCTGTCTCTGTATTTTTATCTTTCTATCTATGTATCTATGTATGTATGTATGTATCTATCTATCTATCTATCTATCTATCTATTGACAGAAAGTAAAGAAACTGAAGTGGAGAGATTGAAACAGTGAGGTGCAAGGGAGAACAGTGGAAACACAGTGGAACAAGCAAGGAAAGAATGAAGAAAATTATATACTGCATATCAAAAAAAATCAGGGACTGCCAGAAAGACAGAGAAATGAGAAAAACGGAGGAAAATGGACCAACATAAAGAAAAAAGACAGAGAGAGAGGGTAAGAGAAAGAGAGAGAGAGAGAGAAGCAGATCAAATTCTGTCCAATTACAGCAGCAGCTGAGGCGTGAAGCAGAGTGGTTTAGGGAAGGAGGAGCTCCTCTCACTAACTTAATAAAACCAGACAGAAAGGAGAGGAGAGGAGAGGAGAGGAGAAGAAAGGAGAGGAGAGGAGAGGAGAGGAGAGGTGGATGTCGTATTTTGTTTGGGTTTGCTGACGGAAAGGGGGAAGATTGTAGGAAAATGTTGAATTGGCAGTGTATAAAAGGGCAGAGCAGAGGGTGTTGAGGGAAAGTGAGGCAGGGGGTTAAATCAGAGGGGTGAGAAAAGGATGAGAACATGAAAAGTGATGGAGAGGTAAAGAGGTGACAGAAATGATCCAGCAACCTGTGTCCCTGACTTGTATCACTGTTAACATTTAAAAAAAAAGATTACTATATATTGTCATCCTCAGTGAGAGCCATTTACCAGCCATTTAAAGTTAAACGTACACCCTATCAAAAATTAGATAAAACTTGTCCATGTGAGATATTGCTGAATTTGAACATTATAACACCTCAACATGTGCAATACGTCCCCTTCACGTAAAACTGCAAGCAGCTCATCATCATCTGTGCCTTTAGTGACACAACGGCTGTGTGACAAGAAAAGAAACAGCATTTCTCCGGGTCTGACACGCCACTTCCCTCACTCTGCCTTTACTTAATCTGGATGATTCATTTTCCTCGTTCCCTTTATAGCTCTCACTGAAAACACTCTTTTTTCTTCGTCTTCTTCTTCTTTCACATGCACTGCTTTCACTTGTGTGTAGGGTGCAGGATATAACACATTAAATATTGACAAAAAACAACTGATTCACTGGAACAGTTCATAAGCTTCACAGATGATACCATGGCTACTCTATATGTTCACAAGTATGGTGTGTGATTTGTTGTTTGTGCACAGTGAACCCCCTGATTTTTTTTAATGAAAGATTGTTCAGATATATATATTTTTTTCAATCTCTGATGTACACCAACTCTGTAAAGACATAAAAATAGTTGTAAATGTGTCACAAGTCAGTCCTGTCATTGGAAACCATTTACGTTTCACTGAAGGTAAGTAATGACCAGTAATTAAACTGCTGTCTCTCACACAAGATTATATGTGTGCTTGTGCCCGCGCGTGTCTTCAGTATTAGTATTTCAGTTTATTTATATGCGTGCTGTGATTAACAGTCTAAGTCAGGCAGTGAATGATAAATTAGGAGCAAGTTCTAATTCATTCACCCACCAAAGGGAATAATAATAATCAAAAAAATAATCACACACGCGCACAGTTGCATGCACAAATATGCACACACACACACACACACACACACCAACACACACGCAGAGATAAACAAATTAGTGCAAAGGGGAGGAGATTAGAGAGCAAATGAGTTTACTCATACACCATGACACTGATTACTCTCCTAGACAAATACCTTTTCCCTCATGACATCCTTCCCCTCATTATGACTTGAAAGCAAGTCTCATAATAGAGGGCAAATGAATAAGAGCCAGTAGGGAGTAGTGGATAACCTCATACTTAGAGGACTCCTTTGTATATGGAGGTAGAGCTTAGTATTTCACCCAAACTTCGCTTTGACATTTGAACTTGGACTGTTAGACTGAAGTTCTTGGTGTTAAATCATTTGTTTGGTTGGGAAGAACGGCTGTAGTTTTAAAAAAAAAAAACAGTGAGTCGACTTAGGCTATTCCAGACAGCAAGACAGGACTTATTCATGTGACAAAATAGAACATGTATTCAGTGGCAAACTTGATTTGAAAAGTAACCTCTTACGTGTCCCTCGGCCACATGAGAATGAATGCAAGAACTTTCACAGATGAAAGGAAACTGAAAACCTTCTGATTTCTCCTAAAGAAACTATAGCATCGAGAAAAACATTGCACCGCCATTTTGAGTGAAAAAACACACACACACACAAAAAACAGAACAGTGCCATGAAACAGGTCAGCCAGACTTTAATTCTTATTTAGCTCTGAAATGGGATAATGATGATAATGAGTATGATTGCCGAAATGGACGTCTTAGAGCACAATAATCTAAACTGTCCATCACAAAGAGCGAGAAAGGGTCTGTGCAATTTTTTGTGAGGCTGTGTGTCACAGCTTACAGTACTACTCTGTAAATGAGCTGGCATTAGCATGCTCTGAAAAGGAGCAGAGCTGGGGTTGAAGGGAGCAGGTGAAAATCTCACTTTGAATCATTTCCCCTCCCGGTCCCTGCCATTGTTCCTGTCCTCACACATGGCAGAGGCAGAAAGAAAGGATCCTATTATCCCAGCCCAAGCCTGTTCTCCTCGTTTATCGTTAAAAGAGGGGGAAGAGAGGGGGAATATTCTGATGGAAAGCAGGGCCTCTGTGGCAGGCTAGCGGTTGTGTGCCAGCTGAAAAGACTCTGCGGGCTGAAGCTGCGGCGGTGCCCACCACCTGCCGAGCTCTTTCTCCTCCATCTCTCTTTCTCCCTCTGCTCTCTTTCTCTTGCCTTTCACCGTCAAGCGCTCGGTGACTCAGCAGACCAGGCTCAATTCAGGCTCAGGCCTCATGAAATGAAGTGAAAAGAAGGGTGCGGGGGAAAAAAAGACAGAAAAGATTAATTTCTTGAGTGGGAGAAAGAAAAGGGGGGAAAGAAGTGTGTGCTGGGCAGATACATAGGTACTGTATTTTGTTTTGCATTGAAAGAGGGGGCGACTAAGGGAACCTAAGCTGCACCTGGCTCTGGATTTTGAAGTGGTTTCCATGGGTGTTGAAAAAAAAAAAAAGGAGCTACATTATCTCTCTGCCCCCTTCTCCTACACAAACCCTCACACCTTTTAGTTAGGACTACACGTTTTCACGAGTTTAACAAAGTCCCGCCGTGCATGTCATATAGAGCATGGACAAGATGTGGATTTATGCAAGCTGTGTCTGCTTTGGCCTTGAGCGCTTCTTCTACCTTGTGTAGAGACCTTGGATGTTCTCCACTCGCTCCATACAGGAAACCCAATGAATTTAAGGTCAGGCCAATTCTGTAGTGATGCTCCATGTCTACTCAGTTCCCATCGATAATGATGGGTTATTGATGAGAGAGCAGGCGAGTCCTTGCACCATACCATCATGAGACCAGGCCTGTCAGAGAAAAATCTCAGCATGTAATGAAATACAGAGATAGGTTAAAGAAAGCTGTCATAAACATGGACCCACACATACACACACACACACACACAGAAAAAAAAATCAATGAAATCCCACACAAATGGAGATATATGCATTGCCTGCAGCATTGCTCTTTTGTGCCAAGACAAGTGCCTTCCCAGTGGGACGGGATCCACTGCACTCTTCCTTGGGGAGGAATGAGGAGGAGGGCACAGTGAACCAGGTGGAGATGGAGGGAGCGGCCTCACAAGCAGAGGCAGAGAGATGAAAACATGCAGCGATGAAGGAGAGAAGAAGTGCTGGAACTTGGTATGAACAGGACTGGTCCAGGCTGGGCTGTGCATCAGAGGGAAAGCAGCAGCGCATGTACATTTCCCCGGTTTCTCTCCCTGCTCTACCAGGGAGGGGAAGGATCTGACAACAGTTATACAGACAACCCGGAGGTCCGAGGCATTAATTCAACACATTGTTAATAATTGATGTGCGGCACAATATTGAAGATATATGCAGACATGATCAGAATGCATAAATTGTACTTGTGGGTGATCCACTCTCTTGAGGGGGCTTTAACCATCTGGTCTGCAGGCAACTGGTATATCGGCTCCACTGAGCTGCAACCTATCTTTCTCACTCTTCCTCCTACTTAAGATCAAGAGAAGACAGCTTTCTGTTGACTAAGAGAAAGGCTGCCAGCACAGTGTGCTCAGTCAAATGACAAATCAGCCCATTTCTGCCTGCTGCTTACGTCTGTCCTAAATCATACACAAATTTATTCAGCAGAGGAGGTAATACTTTTATATAATTGAAACATTCTGAATACAATCTGTATATCCTATGATAAACTCTGCAGCCACTCCACTGAGTCAAAAACTTTTAAAAGTAAAGTGGAGACAGAAAGCAGCCACCTACATGAGACCAAACTCCATCTGCTTCATGTCACAGCTACAGTTAAGTTGACAAGAAGGTCATCTGGCGCTGGAGATAAAAGTGTGTGTGTGTACCACTTATAAGCAGACGTTGTCCATCTCCTCGCCCACCCTGGGCAGGCCAAGCATCCCTCATACACATTCCTCAGATTGTAGTGGGCCATCCCAGGCAAGCAGAGGCAAGCCTGGACCCACCTGGGCAGACCCTGGTAAATTCTTCTCATTCTCACAGACCCACTGGGATAAGGAAAGCTGGGGGAGACGCAGGGGCATGAGACCATTTTAGGATTTTTTTCCACATCTCTTTCCCAGATGAAAGCGACTGTGTTTCAATTAAGCCGGTGTGAAATGCTGAGGTTCCTGAATGACCCAGGGTAGATAGGCACTCCTGGTCTTTGCTATGGGCAGGGTCCACCCTGTACCCACCAACCCCCCTCCACTCCCACTATTGTGTTTGCCTGGCGCTGATGTTATGGGAGAGAGAGAGAGGCTAGGCTGGGGGGAGGGCAGGGCAGGGCAATCGACACCAGAGTCATTGTTTCTCAGCGACCCCATTCAGGGTCATTTAGCATGTGACACCTCCAGGGGCACAGCGCATTACTAATGGCACAGAGGAGCAATAAACGTGCCAGCTCCCTCCTCTGTGACCTGGGCCAGGATGATGAGAAACTAGGCAAGGGAGGGGTGGCAGAGGCAAAGAGAGATGATAGACCAGAAATCAAGGACAACACGACAAGTTCTGGGAAGCCACACACACACACACAAACACATTAATTGAATACAGCATGAGGGAACGATGACAGTGAGAAACAGATTGAGAAAGGGCTCATGCATTCAAAGCCTTTCTTATCCAACCACCAAATGGGTGTTGGTGGTGCATGTGTATTGTATGTGTGTGTGTGTGTTAGGGGGGTCTATGCTAGTCAGTGTTTACTGTAAGTGATGAACCAGCCAGTAGCCCACAGCTATGGCCACACCTTGCCTGCCTGGGCATTCAAAGCAACATGAGAGACAAAGACAACATGGGGGAGGGGGCTAGGTATACTGAAGAAGGGCCCAGTGCTAATTGCAGTTGGCTTCTGACTGTATACCACTGAGTAGTACAGTGATACAAGTGTGTACCACTTAGTCCATAAGGGATACTGTGCTTGAATGTATATCTGACATGAAAATCACAACTGTAGTTTCCAGGAACCGCCCTGTCACTTATAGCACACATAAATTAAAACTCATCTAAACTGCACCAGGCCACAATGACCAAAGCAAACACAGAAATGTGCCCAGTGACTCACAGACATTGCCTGATATAATACAATCTATGGACAGAATCACATTATGTATACATAAGGCAGGACTTTGAACAAGCCACACTTCCCAGAGGACGCCAAAACTAAGAAAAAGTCAAACACAGACTTGGTTTTCAATCAAGCTTTTAATGAAAAGATCATAAAATAACAGTTTATTTTTCCTCACTGCTGTACATTAAGACTGCAAGGTTGTGAGTGCTGAGGTCAGCTGTATTACACTTTTATGACACTTTGAGTTAGCGAGCCACATCGCTGCGCGCGGTGATGGCTCTGACCTGAATACGAGCTCTCTGAGGAGTGGAGATAAGTGGAGATTAAAGAGAGCCCGGCCTGGGTGCTGCCAGTGGCCACAGGGTGTCAAGGAATCTCACCTTTAATACCAGTGTGTATGTAAATGAAAACCTGCAAGTTTGTGTTTAAAGTTTAAACAAAAAGCTAGTGTGGCATCTGCGTTTGCATGTGTGTAAGTGTATGTATGTGCATGCCAGCTAGAGTGTATCAGGGTGTGTACACCTTTGCATGTGAAGTGTGTTTGCAAAGGGGGAGGGCTTGTCGGTCCTTAATTATTTATCGGCAAAGACCCTACATGTCCATTGCAGAGCCTCTCAGCGCACAGATCCTGATACATTATTGAGAGGCCAGAGAGAAGCTTGATACAGCCACTTCATGGACAGCTCCAGTAATCAACTTTTCAAGTACTAGTTTAGCAGCTAATCATGTCTTTCCATCAACATAGCGCACACTAAGGTGACAGCGTGCCGTTACAAATTCATCAACAGATGCAATAAAAGATTTCTTTAGAAAATATGCCAGTACAAACACTATACCAAAAATGATATTTTGGTTTCAGCTGGACGGTTAAGAAAGGAAAAAAAAAACAAACAAAAAAAACATGCAGAGATGTAATGGCGAGATAGCATATTGCTGTAAACACTGAAAGTTTTGAGGTAATTTGGTGCTTTTTTTCTGTTGTAGTTACTACTGCACAATCACTGGAGGTACAGTAAATACTGATGTGAGGATGTAAAATGCAGCGGAGTAGAGGATACAGTCACCTGTGCAATAACAGGGATGACAGAGGGTCAAAGGTCTAAGCAGTGGGTGAGGTGTAACTAGGATAAAGCAAGGGACAGTAAAGCTTAGACAGGGTTCAACAGCCTTCTTGACTTTGGAGCACACGGCCGTGCTCTGGAGGCCATTTTAAAACTAGCTTTGGTTTAGTCTGCCGAGGTAAGGAGGAGCATCTCCGTAATAACTGGACAGACAGCCCCTCTACTGTAGATCAAGCCTTTAGAGGATGGCAGATGTCATAGGATACAAGGTAATAACAGCCGCACAAGGTGTAGGAACAATAACAAATCCAAGAAATAAGATGAAAACTTGAACGTTAAGAGCCGAGTACATTCTCTCGGTTTGCACTTCCTGCTTCGTATATTGTTTTTAAAGCTTTTGTAACACTGCATAATGATATGATATTTCAACAAGCACAGCAACAATGATGAGGTAAGAGAAAGACAAACAGTAAACCGTCAGTTAATGGGAACCGATATGAGAGCACCCGGGTCTTCCCAGAGGCTTTGAAAAACATACAAAGTGCACTTAGTAAAGCTATCTCACCCACCGTTTCTAAAACCCTCCTATGTATAGAACTAACAGAGACACTAAAAAACAAAAAACATGTACAACTGATGGAAGTAGTGGCAAGTGGTTTAAGACAAGAGATGTAACAATACTCACAAAGAGAACACTAACATTCAGAGAAGGAGAGAGGTGTCGATTATGTGCATGTTTCTGGTGTGTGAATATGTTTCTAAAATGGCAGTAGCGTGGCAACACCCAGGGCGAGCATGTTTGAGAGGATACAGTAGCCTCCATTCTGCACAGGCAGGTCACAATGTCCTGCCTGTGTCCACAGACACATACAAGGGGTAAAAGTTCAATTCCCCTCGTGTGCAGTCATTCAGTGAGAACCCAAGAACACATGGGCACAAACACCCATGGCGAATTACATGAAATAAAAACCCTACAGACTGCCAGTTATAACTGAGAAAGAAGATATTAAATGCCATAGACCATTTTTCTTTGAGTCTCTGTGACAAAAAAATAAAACAGTTCTCCCCGAAAAGAAAAAAAAAAAAAAAAAAGTGAACTTCACAGATTGTGGTTAATGGCTATGTTTTGTGTCTCATTTTTGATTCTCAGCTTGAAATCCTCAAAACGAAAACAAAACAAAAAAGGGGGTCCTGCCGCCACCTCAGTCTCACACACTGAGCGAATTCTTTTTAGAGGTGAGGGCAGGACCAGAAATAAATACATTCATCACTGACAACAATAGACATTTGATAAAAAAGAACACTGTCAATAAGTGTTTGCACCAACTTTTGTATGAGGCCCGACCAGCCAGAGGTTTGTGCTGCTTTTACACACAGAGCACAGGCAGCTAAAAAAAATCATAGATTCAAAACATCATAAAAGCAGAAAAAATGACAATAACATTCACAGTTAAGACTACCAGATAAGCCTGTTTACATGCAGTTAATAAATCAAAGCTACTTTCTCCAGATAGGTTTCAACAATTCAACTGCCAGCATCAGAGAGGTACCATGAAAGACGACCAAAATAACCCAAACCCTTCAAGCATCACCCACCCACTCCTACATATTAAGAGACCCAAGCAGCAGAGATAGTCCTCAAGTGCATTTGGGTAAACATAGAGACACAGCATCAAGCCCGAGACCCTGACTAACAATGCCTTTTGATTAATATGTCAAGGACACATTGCCCACCCCCACCACTGCTGTCCCATCTGAAGACAGGCCAGAGGGCAGGGGGACTGGGGCGCAGGGTCACCCCAAAGCCAGCTGGCAGAGGGGGGGAGCACCCCCAAACTACACATCCCTCCCCCTAATTGAATATGCAGCAGTTCGCCGCATGTTTGACGCTATGCTTTTGTTTTGGCAGCAACCTCTGTGGAAAAGCATTTTCAAAAATACACACAAAACCACCTCTCTGGCTGGCCGAGCCTCGACTGAGGTCTGTAAAACTGTAAAAGTTTATGTAAACAATGAGATAAATACATATGTTTCTTTTTAGAGCCACACACGGTTCCATTAATCATTCAAATGTGCTTTGGTTTAAAAAATAGTTTGTGGATTTGGGTATGAGCTTTTTTTCTTCTTAGTTCTTTGTACAACTTTGCAACTATTTCTGAACATATTGTGTTACTAACTAAAATGTAGACTTGTTTTGAGCTGCCTCGCCTTTGTCAAGGCTCTTTGTGTTAGTTGAAAAAGTACCCCCCTTTTTGTCTTAAATATGAAACTAGTGTTTTGCTTTTCCCATGATTAAAATACAGAGAAATCGATACAATACTATGTCTTACAAATGTAGCTGAGAGTCCTGCATTCATAGATGCAGAACAATCCCTGAAGTATTTGAGTAGTAGTAGTAGTAGTAATAGTAGTAGTAGTAGTATGGTCACAGTTTGGAGTTCGTAGTTTTCTTCTTTATGTCGAACAAGCGAGCATTCGACTGCAGCTGCAAAGTCTTTTGCAGAGATGGCTAGAGATCTTGTTGTACAAAAACACCTTTTGCATGACAGACATTATGCTGTACTGCAGTAAGTGCTGACAAGTACAATAACGTTTGAAGGCAATGCATTGTGGACTCCCTCTTAAGCTGGAAGAGATCACAAGCAAAAAAGGATCAGGCGATAAATAACATGTTTGTATGTATGTGTGTGAGTGTGAGTGTGTATGCATGTATGTGTGTGTGTGCACATGTGGGAGGAGTGGGGTGGGGGGAGTGTGAAAATACCCCCAAAAAATGTACCATGCAATCACTAAGCAGTAACTGCTTTACAGCTAGACACCAAACATCCAACATAACCAAGTAACAAGTCTGGGAGTCCAGGACGCAGGTACCTTAAAACGGTAGTGATGCTTGTGTAACTGTAGCTGCATCCCTATGATAACAAACATTTCACAGACCATAACATGAGGACGAAGGAGGAATAAAAATCAAGAAGACAGTTAAAACCAACATAATAGAGGAATGCCTATACCAAAAACTTGTAGTGAAGGTTCATGCTCCACAGTGTAACTGTTAAGAGTCTTAGATACACTGGACAGGTTTCGACATAACCCAGTGACATCAGAGGGGGCCAAACTAGACTTAATGTTTACTTACGGTTAGGTAAATCTTAAAATAATGAAATCATTTGGTGGTATACTGGAATATAATCAGAAAAACAGATGCTGCATGAGACTGATGAGTTGTCCAGCTGTCCAGTGCATCTCTGCTTCTCCCTTCTTATTACAAGTTTTCACAAGTCTGGCTCAAAAAACTAACAAGCAAACTTGAACTTCACATTAAAATTCTGATTATAATTCCTATCTTTTTTTTCTTTTTCTTTTTTTTTGGTCTGAACAGAACACATACAATGTCATCAAGTCCTGTTTTTAAAGTCAGGGAATATAAAGTGATAAGGACTCTGGATACAAACGAAAGAAAAAAAAAAAACATGTCCAGGGAACATGTTTTAAACTTTACCCATTTCTTTAGGTCGTAAAGTTTACATTATACCAGCCCACCAATCAGCACAAGCTTTCCTTGCAAACCACACAAAAACTTTCCTCAGTCTCAGAGTCATTGGTCAAAATTCCATCAAAACAGTGGATTTCTTTGTCTGGACTTAGAATATAATTCATAATTTGTTTTTATACAGCAAAAAGAAATCAAAAGTGAAATAATTTAGTATGCTATATATCTTAAGTACATCTTTTTAATAACTTTGGTTATGAACTTGTCTAGCAATGCTTGTTAGTCAGCTCTGTTCTCCTCAACATTCATAAGATCTTTGGAACACTGTACATCTAAACTAACTAACCACTACTTGCTCCAGGCAGGAAGCTACAGTACATTTTGAGGTGGGGGCACATTGAGCAGGGCACCCAAAAGCTATCTTTATGACGAGTAAAAACAACAGCTAAACACAATTTTAACGTGTAAAATCTATGCGCATTAAAAACCTGTGTTGAGAGATGGGCAGGTTAAAGCATTAGCTGAAAAGTTACTGTAATCTACACACTTTTTACAATTAATTACATAGGAACTTTCAACTAATCAACATAGAGTTCATAAGAGTAATCAGAGGTAGCGAGGTCACAAGCCTATATAAATAGACTTTTCTTTTTTCTGAGGGGAGGAAAGCTATACAGACA
>OMLB01014837.1:0-12880 GCA_900302555.1 Myripristis jacobus
ACCAGATAGCCCATAAGATGAATACATTAATGCTCTCAGAACCACAGACAGCAAAGTGATAGAGGGTCGCTCTTAACCTCTAAGACTGGTTGTTAGTGGGAAACAAGGCTCAGGTTATTATGAGTAACCAGATTAAGGCAGGTAACTGGATAACGTGTTGACAGGTGCTATTTTACTGATTATTCAAGAACCCCAGTTAACTTGGGCTAAGTCGATAATCAGGTAACCTCAGGTTTTCTTATGTTTTCCTTATGATTTCATTTGTAGCAATGTCGGCAAAAAATGATTAAGCATTCCTCATCAGCTGTGTAAAACCACTGTTGGGAGGGTTATTTTTAATATGTATTCTATTACAGATTACTGAGCACATGCGCCAAAATATAATCTGTAACATGTTGTGTTTCATTCCTCAGAGTTATTAGCTTAGAATATATATACACTTTAAATGACTTTTAGAATACTGTTTTTCATAAATGTTAGGGTAGAACATTTAATCTGATTTAAAAAAACAAACAAACAAACAAACAAAAAAAACACAACAACAACAACACACCTTTAATTAAAACAGCAGTGTAAATTTTGGCAGCTGATTTTGATTCCTTAGTCTTAGTCTTCTGACTAAAATGCATATTAGTTTTAGTCACATTTTAGTCATCTGAATTATTGTTAGGTGTAGTCCAGTTTTGATTTTGTGTTAGTCAAATGCATTTCTGAGTATTTTAAAATGAAATCAACACAGTAACTTTTCACACAGATGATTTTAGATGCACTTCAGTCTGAACTCAGTATGAACATTGATCCAGTGTGAAGAGCAGAGGAATAGGACTCTGACTGAATGTTGCTTTTTTCCAAATCAAGAAACCTTTTTTAGCTGTTGTGGCTATATTTATTTAGCTGCCTCACATGTAGCACTGCAAAATGCAAACAGTGATTTTAATATTGACAGATGATCACAACAACACGGCTCGTCAAACAGCAGCACAGGGCAACTCTTCTGTGACTGTTGTGCCACTGAGCTTGACTGGAGTGTGGTTTGAATCACAGTGAACTGGAGATCTGGGATGGCAGCACCGCCCTTGTCCAGCCAATTCAACCAATGACAGGGCATCACACTGCAAAGTTATATTTTGAGAGGGGGGTTTTTTGAATTTCTGACAGTGTACCAATAACATTTTCATCCTGTCTTGTCTAGTCAGTGAACACCATGCACACATGTTGTCAGTTGTTATTATCTATGATATATTTTTAGCTTGTCTTCTCATTTTTGTCATGGAAAAAAAAGGCCACTGACAAACATGTTTCGTCATTGTCTTCGTTGACAAAATTAACACAGGGTAACTCATATTTTGTATTTTAAATATGTAGTTACATATATTCCTTTAGTCTGCAACCCCCATCTGTCATCAGTGACTCTATGACACAATTTTTGTTTCATCTCTAAATGAAAGATTGTCATATACTTCCTCTTTTCACATGCTGACCTTTGCCTCCTGTCTGCCGACTTACGTTACAGTAAGCATGCCCTTTAAATGAACCAAAAAGCCTACCAATAAAAAAAATGACATGTCTGGCCTTTACTCAGAAAAAAAATGTATAGGCTCTAAGATGTATATATTCCCTGTGCTTCCAGCTGCGACTGTTGAATTCCACTGGTGTTTTTATAGGCAGTGAAAGCAAGAAGACATTCTGTGGAAATGGCATTTGTTATGGGACCGGTTTTAAGGAAATGGACAGCTACATCAGTGAACACATTTCAGTCTAGCCTCAGGTAAATGTTTCTTATACTCTTATCTTCTTTGTATTTTTCTCTTCTAGTGTAGGTATGTTTTATGCATGCTGTTCCTGTGGAATGTCTGCATAGCCTGCTGCTGTAACACCACAATTTACCAATTTGGTCCATCCATCCATCCATCCATCCATAATTGAGCATAAAGATAATACTGCCTCCATACAATCAAGTAATGGGAACAAAATCATTATCAGTGATTTTGCAGACAATAAGGTGTAACGTTATTGTAAAATATACACAGTGCTGTCTGAATTGTTGATCCAGAAATGCATCAAAAATCTTTCCAAGGTATTCTCAGATTTTATGTCTATTCGTGTGCATCTCAATGTGCAATTTTTAGTTTGTTTTCACTAGTAGTTTCCCTATGCTGGAAGAAAAATAATCTTGAGCATTCGCTAATTGGGTCTGAGCAATGGAAATGCACTGGCTAACAATGCCCACTGAGCATTATTAACAGGTAATCACCTCATGTGCCAACATTTCCGTTTATGTCAACTATAGAGATGATTGAAAAGCAAATTTTTTCCCTGCTGTTTTACTGAGGATTTTTTTTACCAAAAAAAAAAAAGAAAGAAAGAAAAAAAAACAGCTAATCTGTCACATGCAGAGCTTTATAGTTCAGCTGTAATAACCTGGCTTGACTTTAAGACATCATTATTCTTCCTTGATGAAGTAAACCATGCCAGCAAGGAACTTATTAAAATGGCAGTGTTATATTAAAATAGTGATTCTTCTCTCCCAACTCATAGCAAGTTATAAAGAAGGATTTACAAATTATGTTTTGAACCATGCAGCAGACATATTGACTGTCAGGGCAAAATTAGATATCCACCATTAAGAAAACTGACCTCTAACCTAAAATTTATTATAAGTGAAGAGTAAGCGTCTGTTAAAAACCTTAAAAAGAAAAGAAATGAAGCTGGATGTCAATTTTCATAACTGCTTCAGGGCTATCTAACAAACATGTATTCACCACTAGGCAGAGTTGCTTAAAGAAGGACCAGTCAGGACCAGAACAGTCATAATAATATATGTCCATCATCAGTATTGGTTACATAAGTGTGTACAGAATATATTTTGATAATTTAGAAGTCAAGGTTACCTTAGTTCACTACCATACATGTTCAGACCACCACATGGTACCCTGCTGGCTTGATGCCTGTCAGAGGAATGAAAGCAGTCTGCAGTTTGGTCTTGGGGTGGCACTTGAGGAAATTATAAGGTCACCAAATTTGACAGAGTTCATGTTCTGGGTGGAATAAATGTCCTCTCCAAATTTCACGGCAAGCCACTGAATAGATACCAGAGACACCTGTGTCAAGGAATTAATCACATATTGAAAATGGTAGTACATTTGTATTTTGCAGCCAGGCTCTGTTTTGAGGGCGTTTCAAGGATTCCCACAGCATGAGGAATCCAATGAAAGCAGTAATCCTCCTGACCAGTAAATCATGCCAATTACAGACAATTACAGCATGGGAGCAGGCAGACTTAAAATCAAGGCATTTTTGGAATTAGCAGGAGGATGTTGGGGTGGTGAGAGAATGGCATGGTGTGAATCAACATTGAAGGGTAAAAAAACAGAGCTTATAAAGATCGCATGAATGTGATTGGATAAGTCAGGTGGGCTGATCAGCTGGTGCTATCAGCTCAATGCATGAAACAGCTCATAGATGGTCAGATGCTCTGCTTGATTGTATGTCATGCTCCATTTTGACATTATCAAATTTAATATTCTGGCTTAAGGAATGGTAATGCATTCATCAACTTCAAGTGGAATCTTCATTTGTGTTACGTGTGAGCAGCTTGGTAGGACCCAAATGCAGGAGCGGGTTGCAGTGAAGAAAAATGTATCAACTAGACACAGGTAAAACCACTAATGGGAGTGACACAGCAGGGCGAAGGAAACTACACTAAAAACACAAGGAAAAACACAGAAAGGTTGAGTCTAAATCAAAAGTCCAAAACACCAGAAACAGGGATGGATGACCGTTGTAAGACGGGGGAGGAGGCCAAAATAAAAAGTTGATGGCAGAAGTCTGGTGGACGGGCTCGGGGACGCTGGGCAGCCAATCGGACTCGGGGGACTGGGACTGGGGCTTTGGTTCTAAGTACTGGGGCCGGGGCAGCAGCATGGGTACGAGGAACTGGAACAGGGATTTGGGCACGAGGAGCTGGGGCTGGGGCAGCAGCATGGGCACAAGGAAGTAGAACAGAGATTTGGGCACGAGGAACTGGAAGAGGGATTTGGGCACTAGGAACCGGGGCCAGGGCAGCAGCATAAGCAACAGGAAGCTGCTGAAGCACAGGAGACTGGGATAGATAGATAGATAGATTTACTTTATTGATCCCAAACTGGGAAATTCCCAAAAACTGGGAAATGCTGCTGCTGCAGCTCAGCAGTCAGGGGCTGGAAGCTAGGCTGCTAGCTAGCATGCTGATGGCTAGCATGCTGCAAGCTAGTTGAGACTGGAGCTGGGCTGGAGTTAAGGTGATGTTCAAGTGAGTCCAAAAAGGCAAAATAATGAGGATACTCAGATGTTACCCATGGTCTCTCCCTGAACCACCCGATCTAGAGGAAATTTTCTCTAGCCAGGTCTTTGCACTGCCATGGAGATGAGGAAACAAAGGAGGCAACAGTCCTGCTAAACTGCAGGACTCTCCAAATTATGATGGTACTTGGTAGGACCCAAATGCAGGAGCGGGTTACAGTTAAGAAAAATAATTTATTAACAGAAAACTACAAAAAACGACAAGAAAATCAAGGAGCACCAGGAATAAACACAGGGAAGACTGGAAGCACACGTGGTAGAGCATAAAATGGCAGCAAAGACAACGATCAGACCAGACCTGCATTCCAAATCACAACCAGGGATAATCACAGACTCAAGGCAGGTGGGGATCTGGGAGGGGCAAACAAGACTGAGGAACAAGACACAGGTGAAACCACTAATGGGAGTGACACAGCACTAAACCACCGGAAACGCAAACCCATGACAATTTGGGGAGTATGAATGCACTCATCATTTAAATTTAGTGACACCTCCAGTGCAAATTTGACATTTTGGCGCGAGGGTGGCACTACACAGTAAAACAGCAAATTTAACAGTTCAAAGAGTAGAGAAAAAGGCCCCTCACCGTGTAATGAGGCACAGATACAGGAGCTTTATGTCAGGATCTGTGTGGTACAACCGGAGTTGTTTTAGCAAAATTAAGTCTTAATTTTTACGCCAATTTTCACAGGGTTCCACAGATTCTAAACTCAATGTAATGCCTTTTTTTGTTTGTTTTGTTTTTGTTTTTGTCCACTGGTGAAATGCCATTGATATTAGTTTGAAACTGTGGTGATACTAATAAGATACACTAACAAGCATGTTCACTGATAGGCCTAAATTAGTTAATTAATTAATTAATAATAATAATTAATTAATCTTGATATCTTGGGCTTACCTTTCTTGGGCTTGGGGCTTACCTTTTTGGTCAGTATCTTGGTGCAAATGTAGCCAAGAAAGTAAATAATTCAAAATGGCAAAAACTGAACAGTCTGTGTTGTCTTGATTCAAGAATCAAGCTGTTTGGATCATTTGTAAACCCTAGGATTAGAACTGAGGACCCCCACATGAAAATCAGCCTAAAAGTATTGTATTACTTTATCCCATGGCTCTCTGTGTGCAGCGTTTCCCTATCAACAGAACGGGAAATCACTGCATGACCAACCGAGTGAGTTCGACTCACCGCTGGTTGCAGATAGTAGAGTATTACGTCAGGGCCCGTCAGGGATCAGATTAAGTGAGGACGATGCAGGGCTGTCTACAATATAGGGTAAGTATGTTTGTCCATGTATGCTCCTAAGATTGTTTGACAGGTGTGTCTAGTGATTAGCATAGCATCCCAATTAGAAACTACATAATGTGAGGGCCAATTACAGCACCAAGATCCAGCACCAGTTTCAGCCAATTACAGAGCCTATATCCACAGTGGGACATGGGTGACATTTAAGGCGAGCTGACTGGCCTTTCTGTGCTCGGTGTATCACTTCACATGTGACACAGAATAAATACCCAGTGGTCAGCCCCTGAAGAAACAGTTTCAGGGCAGCTGGGACTCTCCAAATTGCCAAAAAAAAAAAAAAAAAAAAAAAAAAATGCAAATATGTATTCTCTGCACAAAAACTCACTAGATACTGACTAGAAACAGGGAACAGCTCATAGTAATTTTGCTTTTAGTGAATATTTTTCTTATTTTAACTAAAACCCAAATTTAAACCTAACCTTACCTAAATCAACTGAAGTCAGAAATATAGTAGCTGAGAACAAGACAAGTTCAATTCAAAATAGACACAAGACTGAGACAAAAGTGATATTTTGCTAAAATCAGTTATTTATCTTTGCTGTAAACAACTGTCAATGCAGTTGTGGGTCTTTGTAACTGAAATATGTTTTGACCCCAAAAGCAATGGGAAGTGTATAAAGGAATACAAAACAAAGAACAGCACGAGTACATTTGATGTTTATGTGTAAGTGTGTGTTTGTTACATTGCATATTTCTGTTTCCCCTGAGGTGCTTCATGTTTGATGAGAGAGATGGAGAGAGAAGCATGAACATCCTACAGTGTCAGATGTTTATTCTGACAATTTTTTTTTATCCCCATCCTAGTATTTGGACAGTACCATCTACTTTATAAAAGAGATATTATAAAAGAGAATGCCAATCCTTGAATACCCTCCTCCCCCCACCGCCCCCATGTGATTTTTCATTTTTTTTCCCATCTCTTATCAAATCTCATTAACATAAATACACATTGGCCTGGAAATGGTGGCTTCCCCTCCACATCTCTTCACTCTGCGCGCATTGTGGCTTGATTGCCCACAGCCTTTGCCGAGTTCCAGTCACAATGCATACCTTTCTATTTTTACATCCAAGAAAAAAAGTTATATTGAAGCAGAGAATGTAACCACAGCCAAACGATAATGGCCATTATGACTACACTTGATGGCATAGTAGCTTGCTACTGTACCTCACCACTAAGCTCAGCAACTATAAAAACTGAAATGACGCCTTTTCCACAGATGGATGCCATACAGGCACCGAGAATGCCAACATTAATAAACATAAAGCTCAACAAGCAACAAGAACGTAAAAGTGGGAGGGAATGGCTAACAGAAAAGATCAATGCATTTTTTACCTATCCAAGGTTAATTCTATCCAAAAGACAAAACAAAGGCAATGGGTGTTGATTATCTTAACATTATTAATTAATTTCCACTGCAGTGTTAAATTAAGTGTTCTACTGTACCAAAATGGGTAAGTCTGAAATGTCAAAGTGTTATATACTACATTCTAGGGCTGTAGGGGTGTGTGGAGGCACCACTATTTGTTTTTGTATTTGTTTTGGGACAAAATAATTCAGATTCGGATTCTGGAGAAAGAGTGGATGTGGCTTAAACTGGAAGTAATTTATTAGTATTATTGTTAGTATTATTATTTTAAGCTTTGGATTTTAACCACGAATAAATATAAAATGACTGAAATCCTTGCTTATTAAAACTATATAGGTTTAGGAAACCTTGTATTCTGCAAATCAAAAGAAATATAATGCTGTTCACATTTTTTTTTCCTCCATTACTGTTGTTGTCTATTCTTTATTCTATCTCCATCTGCTGTGCTTGATGAGATATAGCCTCCAAATTAACGCTATCTCAAATGGAAGGGCTGCATACTGAAGGTGGCCAAAGTGGCATCATCCTTTGCAAATAAACTCAGATTGTGAGGAGACTGCATGCATTACTTTAAAGCCGAACTTAAAGAAATATGTTCGGAAGGGTAAGTTAATTGGCAGGAAGCCATTATTCGTTACTTGCCGAACACAGATTTGGGTTCGGGTGCATCCCTATTACATACTAGCTGACTCCAAGATGCCTTAATGAAATTTAGCTTTGTGTCTCAAATACTTTAAATAGGGTGTGAAAGAGGGCAAAGAAGTAGAAAATGCCAGTGTGCAAGGTTGGTTGGAAATTTTGTAATTAATTTATGGGTGCATACCTTCTTTTGTGAGACATATGTGCAAGCTAAAGTGCAGTATCATATATATATCCATCACCGTATTAAAACCATAGTCAAATGCAGTGTTAAACTAGACTATCATCATGTAATATGCAGATAATTAATACCTGTGTCAAGGACAGTAATAAGCCGGCCAAACCATGCATCCCACACCACGAAACTCATTTATCACAACAACCTTACGTGTAAAGGATCCAACACAGTGGGTAAATACAACAGAGAATGACATGAGCGAAATAAACAGGGTTGATATGGAGCTGCGTGTGACAGCACTTTGACAGAGAACGCACACTCCATTCCAGAGGGAGTCATCATTCATGCATTAGCGATGTGGGTCTAATTGTTTTCATCACCGCCTCCCACAAAGATGACATGTCATCCATACATAACATGCAGAGACATTTACATATTCTGTACCTGCCAAGTGCAACGGAGAGACTAGTGGTGCTCATTCATGCATGGGCGCTCAGATTGAAATACAAAAACTGACCATGTTCTTACTGTTATCTTCCACCAGCATGGGGCGTTTATTAATATAAAATGGTTTCTGTTAAATGTATATGAAACGCTGGTTGAGTTTAATGGCCAGAAAATTCAAGAAAAACTGTTTGCCGAGTGGATAAGGTTAAAATACTTTACAGGAAACAATGAACACAGAAAAAAAGTTAGTGGAACACAGACTCCTGATGGTTTTTGGTTCTTGTCAGTCACATTACACACACACACACGTCTTCCTCCTTTCATCACTTCATTGTGCTTTTGCACCCTCGGCCTGTGCAACATTCCCACCCAAAAGGAACATTAATATTTTGGAACGTTGCAAAGTGGAAGTCATTGCCCTTGTTTGCTCAAACAACATCACACCAGGAAAAATAATACAGTGGCACTTTTGGCAAAACAAGTATCGGAAACTTGGCAGGCGCCTCTATGCAATTGCCTTATATCTTCTCCAAACCAGTGGCCCAAAACTTCATCTGGGCAATGGACTGTGACTGGCAAAGCGCATTGAAAGGAAAAAAAGACAATAGGATGAAACATGCTGGCACTAGAAGGGAACAGGTTTGGCTCTCTGTTCCCTCCCCTCTGTCATCCCACTTTTATCTCTCTCTTTGTCTTCTCTTCCCTCCCTGTGTTACCCCCTCTATTCTGCCTCTCTTTCTCTCCCTCCCCTCTGCAGCAGAATTTAATCTAAGCAGATTCACTCGCTTTTGAACTGCCACACAATTAGGCAAAGAGGAACGCTGCCCTCCTTGCGTTGTAGTTACAACGACTCTGCTCTGCTGGTGTTTGACTTTGATCCCATAAAGGCTGAGGCACAATAGCGGGTCTCTACAGTACGTGCTCGCTCGGCGGCACCCTGACACGTTCTCAGATGTGTTGTTCCATTCCAATCGCTCTGACAGCCCCGCCCCTGAGGCCCGGTGTCAAGCAGATATGCAGAGGAAACGCAAATTGCTGTATCATTCCCGCGCCCACTCGCCAAAGTTCTTAAAAAAAAAAGAAAGAAAAAAAAAACAAAGACAAAAAGTGTAAGAGAAGAAAACAAATGGCAGCATCAATATTTTAAGCGGTGGCGCTCTAGGGAGTCCGTTTGACACAGGCTGTAATCTAACATTGCTCACTTTACCTGACACACTCTTGTAGGCCAGGCAGAGAAAACTCGGTGTGGATAGAGAGACGTGTAAGCTGTGCAATAACAGCATCCTTTGAAGATTAGAGTGACTGGTGAGCGTATTAAATTGCTCTCCCCATGTTCCTTGGTGGCAGAGACAGCTGTGGAACATTTGTCACCGACCTCTTTTGACAGAGAAATAGGAGGTTGTCTTTTGGGAAGGAAAAAAAAAAAACAAAAAAACTACCAGAATAACCATTCCTTTCACAAAAACAACTGAGATTCTTATTGATTATCAGAGAAAGTGGGAAACTGCATTCATCCTCACACTTGCCAATGTTATTATTATTGTTTTTTCCTCATTTAATTATTTTTAAAACTTGGATTTGATTTTTTCCCCAAACACTCTTACACTCCAAAAATCTCTGAACTTAACAATTACATTTAGTATCATACTGAGTCTGAAAATCTTGTTTTTCCTTAAACAAGTGAAATTTGCCAATGAGCTGGGATAGTCCCATTTGTTTCCAACGTTTCTTTTGTTTCAGGAATTTTCTGGGTAAAAAAAATAGTAATACAATAATAATAATAATAATAATAATGATAATAATATCATCAATGAGGAGTTAGTCAGAGTAAGTCAGTTAGTACCAAAAAATTATAAAACGTTCAGGAATCAAAAACAACAACAACAACAACAAACAAACAAACAAAAACAAGATTGTAACACTGAATATGAGGCTAAATGACTTGTTGAGATGGAAATGTTTGTGTAGTGTAGGAGTATAATACATGACGCTGTTCTTTATGGATTGGACATAAACATGTTTGTGATAATCTGTGACCTAATTGGTTCTGTGAAGGTGACTACAAAAATATACTTGCCTAATCCTGGGATTAGAATCTGCATGAAACTCAACTGCCCGACCAAGCGAGCTACAACATTAGTGTGTCATGTCTGGATTTCACAGCTGTACCTGAGCAGCTGAGGGTTTAGAAACGTTTGTGGCCAGCAGACTGAGCGTTCCAGCGTGCAGCAGCCAGTTTGGCCGCAGCTAAAAAAAAATAAAAGTAAAGAGAGTAAATCCGAGGTGACCTCATCCAACAAATTGGTTACGGAATCAAATGAAAGCCAGCAACTTTAGATTTCCAGAAGTAAGACATTTTGCTCTGATTAGATGTTATTAAACTCTCAGAAACAAGCTTGTTAAGATGTTGAGGTCCACCGTTGTGAAACTGGGTTAAATGATTTACAGTTTTGAATCAATACCGTCAGCTGTGCAGGACTTCATTCAATCGCCTTCATGTTCAGTGGGCTGTCTCTGAAAAATAAATAAATAAATGAATAAATAAAAAAAATAACTATTTTTGGAGGTGCTTGTTTATTGCTTTTTCAATTGCGTGAACACTTATAATCCCTACTTTAGCCATGAATTAACTGGATGTCCAGCCAAAAATGATTGAAGCTCCTGCTAAATCAATAACCCCCCCAATATTAATTTAACATAGCCAGTCTGCAAAGACTAAGATGTTTGTGTGATTAAAAGACCTGGAGCTGAGAAGCAATTTGCTCACTTCATGAATTTTCTTTGTTTACGCCTTGAACGAAAAACACATAATTGCAAATAATTAGCCCCACAAAGCATCAGAGGCTCTTAAAACTAGTGAGATGATGCAACAACAGCAATATTAACGATTCCTTTTGATTCTGGTATCTTTGGGACAGCACAATCCTCAATGTTTGGCACACCATGGCTCATAACTAATAGATGTGCAATAATTTGACCTTTGAAATATTTACAGGAACCCTTCATCCTGTGACATTTTGGCTTGCTTTTCATCATCCATAAAGCATGACGAGTAGGGAAGGAAGACAGAAAAAAAATGTTTGAAAGCTGGGAAAATATTGCACACTCTCATTCATGAAATACAAAAGGCACATATAAATATAAACCCAAAACAAATGCTATATACTATATGATTCAATTTCTGTTTCCCATATAACGCAAACCACATTTGAGTGTCTATTTGCTATGGGATACAACTACTCTTCCACTCTCAAAACATGCTGTCAACACCAGTGGAAAATACAACTTACAGGAGTAAGCTGTAGTAATACAGCAGTGCAAGAGCAGCAATATTTCTGCTATAAAAGGATTTTACAAATCCAGAATCCTATCACAGCAACAGGAATCTACAAATGTGAATGTATGAAAGTTTCGGTCGCAACCCTTGAGCAAAGAACAAATCTTGCAAGATTCAGCTTCCAGAAATCTTTTCCAAGAACAGAGGGAACCTCATAGCTAAGTGAGGATCATTGCCAGCCCTCACACTGTCTGCAAATCTTTGATTTTGTACAAACCAAAATCTATCATTTAATAGACTTGTATGAGCCCTGGCCTGGATAACTGGGGAGAATACCACGCAATCAGTTCCTACAGGCTATCTTCCTCAAAACGTTTTATTCAAGCAATCTGATTCAGTATGGCTGGCTGGCAGACGGAACGGCACTTGTCCATGTTTTGTGGCTCAACTCTGTAGGAGTGTTTAATTCTCACACTTTGCATTCTCTCCATGCCAGCTGGCAGAAAAGTCAAACTTCACCAAGACAAGGTCAAGACAAGTCATCAGGTACTGGTGATATAAAGCCTACTTCTCTTTTGTAAGATTCTCCTGTCACTTAGAGGCACTTTTATACTTTCTGACATCCTCTCATAGCAATTCCTCAACATAATGTTTCTCAAAATTTGAGCAAAATGAATTTCTTTTATATTTTGCCTGATCGTTTTCTTTCTCCTTTTTTTTTCTTTTATTCTCTCATATCCTGGAGTCCTTGCTAAAGCGCTCGCTCTCATTCCACTAACGCAGTGTGAATGTGCTTGATGGGCCAAGAGACATTGAGGGTAATTGATCATCTCCGTGTCCTGGGTACAGTCGCTCGCTTGGCGAGTGAAAAGAGCGGAAATGCGGCATCTCCATTGTCAGAAAGAGGAGAGAGAGCGAAGGCAATCAGAAGAATTGCTGATAAGGGATTGTCTGTCCCCATTTTTCTCGTCAGTTCAATTGTAGGAATCTGCCTGTGTCGGTTTGGGGTTCACAGTGAGCTTAGTGGTGACTAAAGGAGGTCTGGATCCTTATCTGTTAAGCAAAGCAGGGTGGTGTGTGTGTGTGTGTATGTGTGTGTTGGAGGAGGTTAGAATTTCCCTCTTGTCAGCAGGTTTTCACAGCAGACGGTGGACGAGGCGGTACTGCCATGGCTTTATTCCCGTCAGCAAGCTCATGTCTTGTCCTAATGTGTGTTAAATAGTTAACATGCCCCATCTCCACCCCACGGCAGCTTGAGCCTGGCCTAAGTTCAGCCAGCAGGATAAATAAAACATGGCAAGTAATGTTTGCCCAAGCAGAAAACTAACAGT
>OMLB01014837.1:28384-39423 GCA_900302555.1 Myripristis jacobus
CGCACTCTTTCTTCCAACACATCACTACACCAAATATCCCTAAATTTACATTTAAATTAAGCTACATTTCATTCAACATAATAAACCCAAAGTGTGACACGTATTGTACCATCTAGGAACATCTTGTGTTGGAAACTGATAATTGTCTTCTGTTGCTCAAGGAGACTTTATTATTATGTATTATTTATTATCTAGGCAGCCCTGCAATGAATCGTCTCAACCTCCATTACATTCAGAGGGGAGCACCACTCTCTATTAGTGACAGTAATTTTGAGTGGCTCATTTGTTTTGTGTCAGAACATGTGTTATCATCTCCAGCATTTTACTAGTTTTCAAATGAGAAATCCTACATGTGGTACATTTCAACATTTTAGTTAAATGCGGGGCCTGACTGAAATGTCAATTTCAGATTTGGATATTAATGTAGATGACTTAATACCAGTAATTAGACTTATTATGCAGTTTCAGGGTAGACAATCAGGAGAATCAAGTGAATTCAAATTATTTTGCATGTTGCATCCATTATGCTTTGTAGATGGATAGTTTTTATTTCATCATTTTATCAATGATGGCAAGTCGAGGCTACATTTCTGCAAGAGTTCTGCATCTATCTATCTATCTATCTATCTATCTATCTATCTTACACTAACGCTTTCTCAGTTCAAGAAATAATGGAATTTCAGCAATTAAAAATTAGGGAAGGTTTTTATGTAAATTCATATTTGTTTGTTTGTTTCTGTTCACGTTTGTTTTATATTTCTCACCAGTTTGCAAATACTATTGAGCTGAATCTCTGTATATTTAATGGAGTCAATATGGATCATGTTCTCAGGTTTAAGCACTTGAATCAGAATTTGAAAGCGAAGCCTGCACTTGATGCAGCATCACAAAAGTAAAGAATATTACAACTTCATTGGGTTAGGAGGGGACGTATGCAGTGTCTTGTGGAGCCTGCTTTCCATTGCACGCTCTGTTCCACGGCCGACTACAGTTTTGGCATCCATGGCTGTATCAGATGTTAAATTGGCCATCTCTTGCTACAAGATGAGAGCACTGTACGCTGCGGTTTATCCATCAAGCATTACCGTGCAAATTACTGCATATCTCTTTTACAACACAGAACTGCATCCTAACAAACAAGACCACATGGAAACACGGTCTTCAACATAGCACGAGCCGTTGAGGATTTAAGTTGGCAAGGAATATTTCTCTATATTGTCCACTTTTACAAACAGCTACCCAAAGAATAAGTTTTTTACATGTACCTGCACATCACTTTATTTTGGAAAAATAAGGTTGTTGTTTTTTTTTTTTTTTACACATACCTGCATACTCATATCAAAACACTCACAAGCCTTCATTCACACACATACAGACACACGCACACACACACATGCACACAACTCTCCTTGTTTTGGCACTGAAGGCGATCATATCCCCCTGAGGCCCTGAGTGGGTGTCATGCAGTTCTGGCCCCACTGGCAGTCTGCCGCCTCCTGGCAATCAATGCTCATTTTACTCATTCATCCACACCCCCTGCATTGATCTGTGTCGGCCTGGACATCCTGCAGGCAGGCAGCAACTCGACACTGCTTTTCCACCCTGTCTGGAACACAGATGGCCTTCACGGACCTGGGAGAGCGGCCCTGGTGTTCCAGGTCTTTCGTCCTGGGAGCAGGGGAGGTTACTGGATGGCAAAAGGCAGCATTTAGCTGGAAGCAGTGAATGACAGTGTGTCATAATGGTTTGCACTTGGATGGATAGTTGATTGGGCGGATGCAGGGATGGATGGCAGCGGGGTGGCATAGTGATAAGAGAGACAGTCATCCAACTCCAGGCCACAGCCACTATTCACCCTGCTGACGTGTTGAGCAAGATACTGAATCACTACCATGTTCAGGGCTGCTGTCCTGCAACTGACCCTGACCTATGCAAAAAGTGCAGGGATTAATTTCAGTTTTAGGCATAAACAAAGTCTCTAAAAATGATGTCTGGATGGATGGATGGATGGGTGGTAAGTCTCTATCCAGCCTCAACCTCGTTTTAAATTTCTTTTAAGCAAACCCCCTTAATGAGGACCTCGAGGAGAGCACTGGGGCACTTGGGCTAGTCGCAATATTGAGAATGCCATTTGATGTTCTCTACTTATAAGAGATGAGCTCACATTTGGGACATAAGTGTTCCCATTGCAGTAAATGAAATCTGTAATATTTTCTGTATTGCTCCTATCTCCGTGCTCCGCTCCTGTTCCCCAATTACCCTCTCTGTGCCATCACCGTGCTGCAAAAAGTAGTGCTTGCACCTCATCAAGGTTTTTAAAAGGTTTCCCATTATCTGGGGTAAAACAGTAGATTACAGTTACAGCCTTCTTCTGTAATTATGCAATGTCATTATTAGCAAAAATTTCCAATCACTGCAGGCTCTGCGACCAGACTTATCACTGGCCTGACCTTGACTGACTGGTGTGATTACCAGATTTCAGAAAACCTTGAATATAATGATCTGTTCCTAATCGAAAGAAAAACAGTCTCAGTTGTTGTGAGTTTCAAGAAATTCTGCATGACAACCAATAGAATTATCTCAACTTTTTTGGACGGCACTTCTCAACAGAGCCCCTTAATTTACATTTTTTTGAGTGAAACACACTTGAAGGAGTGGTTATATTAGATATCTATTTCTATATCTATTTTTTTGAGGGAAGTTTATTTTTTCCCTGCATCACTTTTCTTAGTGTGTGTGATTGAAGACGAGAGGAGTGAAAAAAAAAAACAGATTCAGTATTAGCAGCAGCGCAGTTCAGTCCCTGGGTACATGCTGAGTTACCATTTCAAATGAGGTCACTCACTTCCCCTCGGATTCTAATGACGTTTATTGATGTCTTTAATAAGTTTTTCCTCTCTGTTCGGTATTAAGGGACAGTGTGGTTCTGGGAGGATGGTGGCATGGGCAACAGAGAGAGAGAACAAGACAAGGAGACAGATGGAGGAAGAGAGAGAGAGACAGACATAGATTGAGAGAGAGGGAGTGGGAGAGATCCCAAGAGTTCTGTCATACTAATCCCTTTGGCCGAGAGCTATGAGTCAATTATTCTTCATTTGTCTTTTATCTCTCCACTACTGTCTGGGAATGGGGCTCCTCCAAGGCCTGTCAGGCACTTATTGATGCTGTCTGGCCTGAAGGGTTCACACCATTCTGGAGAAAGGACCAGAGACATTCAGGGTCCTAGGGGGTAATTGTGTCAGGGATTGAGGTCTGTTGCTGAATTGGTTGTATTGGATAGTAAAAAATGACATCAGTTGAGGCTACATGTTATGAATGAAATGGAAACAGTGTTTTTGTGTGTTGTGTGTGTGGACAGTAAATGATAGAGTTGTAATATGTGAGTTGATGCTTGTATAATTGCTAAGGCAAAATGCATATCAGTCTTTACATAAATCTGATTTTAAATAAGCCCACATCTCCAATTTGTGAGAGGGTGAAGGATGCAATCTACAGTGCCAGCCAGGTGTTTTTATTCTCATTATTATTATTTAGCATGGCTAAATCCAGTAAAAATTGTTATTGTTTTCAAACACGGCCTTATTTTCCTATTTTTTTCCCATCAAACTAATCAGTTCTGGTCTGAATTTCATCAATTATTTCACTTTGGAGCTACAAACCCCCCTAGTTTGCAGAATATGTTCTTGAATAAAAAATAAATAAATAAAAAAAAAAGACTTTCTGTACAATAAAACTCGCACTGCGATGAAACCTGCATGAGTCTGCCTACTTTAATAATTTCTGTTGTCATCTGATATAATCAAAAGTCATGTTTGGGCTAAGAGGGTAATGAGAAATTCATATTGCAGCTTTGAAGCTGAAGGATAATTCAGGCTATTTTCATCCTGGGCCTTATTTTCCTAGTTTTTCATCATAACGATGCACTGTGTTTTATCACCTACTCGACTGTAGAGCATTACAAACCTACAGTTCACAGGCAGCACTGCTGTCCAATACAAATCCACTGGGCCAACACAGTCTCTGACAGTCGAGCCCAATAAAACTATTGAAATGTGTCCTTCCACACCAACACTTACACTGCTCTATTTCCTGGACTGAATATACGAGTTGCAACTGTATTGAACATACTCACTTTCCTATTTTTTGCACTGTGCACAAAGAGGAAAACTTATTTCCACGAGGTGTAAAGGTGTGTAAAGAAGCGGATTTTCATGAAACTACTAGATGCCCTTTATTTCCTTTTCTAATTTATGTTTGAGTCATATGTCCTGCGCTTCCCATTGCAATATTGTATTGACTCGCTATGTCTAACCCTGTCTTCCTGCTGAAAAACACGGAGACTGAGTATAGTTTTTGAAGATAAACAGAATGTTCTGCTTTGCATGGACATATCCTGCCTTGGTGTGCAAGTCAGAAGCTCTTATTTCTGACAACAGAATTCGTCCATATGACTTAACAAGTGTAACATCCTGTAAATAATATATAACCATAGCAACCTGATGGGGAAAAAGATGAACCTGATTGCAACCTGATTTTGCCACATTATTGCAAAAAGCAAACATTAAAGAGTTGCTTTTTATATCAGCAGCAGAATGAGGAGGAAAGACTGTGCATCAGGCTAAGAGGAGACTGGTTGCTCTAACCTTTATGTCAATGATTTGATGATGTTACATACATACATGCATCTTTGTAATGCCTTAATGCTCTGGATACCATCTATTATGGAGTGCTGAGGTTTATTACAAAATTTTAAGCCTTTACTCACCACTGCTCTTTATATGCTTGGGTTGGATAGTCTTCCATTAACCCCCATAGACTTAAACATTGGCATATTTTTAATTACTGGAAAATTCTAGGTTTGCTTCCATCTTACCTAGGGATCTACATCCTTCAGAAAAGTATTTGAAGTTACTGAACATATTCCTAATATATATCCCTAAAGACTGTACTGAAGTGGGAAAAAGGACGATTAAATATGCTGCTCCCTCTGCTTGGAACCGGTTGACCTGAATCTCCGGGATGAGGTCTCTCTAGATACATTTAAAGTAATGATTGATAATGATTTTGGAGGCAGGCACATTTGGCTGCAATTTAATACATTCCAATACAACTGCTCTGCCATAAGGTTTACTTTTATGATGCCTATAATGTTCAGGTTTTCTTTTAGTCACAGAAATAGAGGTGTTAATTCAATTCTATGCTTGGCATTGAGCTCACAGTTGGTGCTGCTGTTGTACTGGACTGCATTTTATCGAGAGGTATTTCCACTATTCTGTCCCCCCTTATTTATATAAATAGTGAGGACAAAAAAGTGGAAACACCTCTCAATATAATGTTTTCCAGTACAAGACCTCTGCAAACTACAACTTCAATAATACTTCTGTACATTCTCAGCTTTCAGTTCCAGGTAGGAGTATCTTAGTGACCATGTGCTAATAAAACAACAGCTACTGCCAGTGATCAGTAATTGTGGTAATCCGCGATATCGAAAAAAAATAGTAAAAAAAAAAAAAAAAGAAATAGAAAGAAGAAAAACTATCATATTTATTTTTTATGTTTCCTAACCCTCTGATGTTAATACCTATAGCTACAAAGGATTCAGTGCAGCACTGTGTCAATGACTATACTGAGATCCTCTAGGTCAAAATATCAGCCCTATACCACATGTGTGTTTTCACTGAGCACCTTATATTCTATCTGTGCCTTTTTCACTTTCATTTACTCCAAAACCAATATGACAACACAGAGTAGAAAGGGCAATGAACAACACTGACAGACAGCCGGCAGAGAGGGGGGAGAGGGAAGGCAAGAGAGACAGTGAGGTGTCGTGCAATCAAACACCTCTTTGATGCTTCAGTACAAGCTGAGATGAAAAGTGTGGACTTTCATCTTCACTTTTTGAGAGGAATATAGATGAAAAGTCTACATCTTTGAAATCTCGGCAAATGCGGCTTATGACAAATCAAGAAACTTTTGCCACGACAAGCTAAAATAAATGCTTGATTGGTCCTTGCTTCCTTTGTATTTTCAAAGTTATTGCTCTTGAAAGGCTTCATTTCTACAGAAGGCATGTGGCGCCAGCAACACCTTTTTTTCATTTCTCTCAGTCAGGTTCAACCATGTTAGGGGACCATTTGAATTTGGGGGATGGTGATAAATGAAAGAAGCTGGGCTACCAGAGTAATCTATTTTTGTCTGCCGAGTAGAGAGTCATATTTTCTCCAAAACCACAAGGAACACGCAATTTGTAATGCTGCACATTTTTAAATGTTATATACTTATGATTTTTGTTTTTCAGCATCTTCCTCTGAATTTAGTGATGCATACCTCATCACCTGTGTTTTATCTATTGGTTTAGTTATTTAGTTTGTTATTGTTTGTTAATCATTGATCATACTTAATCCGTTGAACTCATTACTCTGAATGAGAATCTGTATCATTCTTTGTGCTGTGTTAAAGGTGTGGGTGTCGATTTCCACTTCTGCATTGATAATGCAACTAAACTCAAATGCATGTTGCTATTGAGCATGTTAAAAGTTAGGTTATAGATTCATATGAAGTAATGCTTGGGTCAAAATGGAATGAGAAGGGGGGAAAAAATACATGTGACACTTGCAGTCCATCATCTTACAAGTGCTGAAATGCTGAAGGATCAAAAGCGAGGAAAAAATGAAGCTAAGAAAAATCCCAACATCTGTGTGAAAATACCCCAGGAATTAGGAGACAATATTATTTAGAAAGACACTGATGAAAACATTGTTACAACTGATTGCATGTGTTTGTTTTGCTCTTCCGGTGATTGAGCAAAGCCAACTAATGATGTTTTGTTGGTTTTGGTTTTAACTTAATCTACGCAGAGGAGACAATTGCACAGGTCTACACAAGAACAGACTGTTGTGTGCTCAGAGAAATAATTTAGGTTGTAGCCATAAGGAGAAACGTGAAGATAAACCTTGATATGTAAGGCTTACTGTGTTATCTTTTCTGCAACTGAGTCAAGCATATTGATTTTTTATACACTATGAGGAGATGATGTGTAGAAAATAATAGAAAGTAACAATAAATCAAAGTTCAAAGCTATGCAACCCATATGTTGCTTTAAATAAGGTTAACAGTGTGGTGCACACCAGTATAAGTGGAACATATCAGGTTCAAGACTTCAGGGAGTGAAGTCTTGAAAATATCAACGCTTCCTCGTGCAAATTTATTGCATGAGGAAGCGTTGATATTTTTATTGTAGACATCAAACTTTCTCCATATACCTCTCACAGTAAATTACAGGGCCCCATATCCTCCACTGATGGCTAATTAAAGAACAGCACAACTTTTTTAAAGACCTCATAATTTCCCATTTTATACATTTGGTAGTCATTTGGTATATGTCATCAACATAGCCCTCTCAATTAGTTTTTTAATAGCACCTGAGAGGAGCTATGGATGACAATACACCCATTTTAATGTTTATAAGATGGTGCTCTTGATATACACACCGCAGGGCCCGCTGCCAGGCCTCTGAGAATTGCCCTTAATGATTAATTTAGGTGTCTGGTGGTGAACCACAGCAAAATTAGTTTAGAACCACAAGGTCACCCAGCCAGGAGCCTCACCTTTCTTTACTGACCAATCTTGTTTCTATTCCTCGGCTGGGTTTTTCTCACTTCCCCGTCCTTCTCTTTCTTCCCCCTACCTATTTTTTATTCTTTTTTTGGACGCGGTGTAAAGGCCGTGGCTTTAGAGGTGTGTGGGGGCAGCTGGCATCTGACCAAAGGTGCCTTTTCTGCACCGAGAGAGACAAAGATGCAAGCCCACACAGTTACACTGTCAGCCAGAGCCAGAGGATTGTGTATTTTCTCTCAGTCGCTACTATTTTTTCCTCCCCTATCCATCGCCTGCCCTGTGACCCTCCCACACACTGGTAGGAAATGTAGCCTCAAAGCCTCATCGCCCACTACATAGCACAGTGATCACAGCCTCCCATGACAATACGATCCAATCCAATGATTCTAAGTCCCGCACTTCCATGTTGATATACATGTCGCTGCTTAATAACCAGTGTCATGCACAGCAGGGGGTTTCATGTCAGCCAAGCTGCAAATCCCAGTACTCGAAACCCATGTGGTACAGAGATGATGCAGCACTAAATACCTTTACATCTACATGCGCAAACACATGCTGACACACATTACATTACACACATTCACACACACCACTTTGTAGGAACTTATATAAGAGGTAATGTGCGTAGTTCTCCTCAATCAGGCCCTCGGCTCTTCCTCGCACAAAGAGGCAAACATCTTGTGCAGCATCGCTGAACTGCCACCGTGGGTTTAGAAACAAAGAGACTGCAGTCTAAACAAAGGCATTCACAACAGCTCGACTTGCCTGAAACATTGCAGCGGTGCCTGGCAGAATTTGGTATTACAATCATTTATGATCTATGATTCATGAATATCGCTGATAAATTTATGGGTGTCTGTTTGAACTGTTTCATACAAATAACAGATGTGCATAATATGAGGCCGTATACTAGCTGTAGTGGAATTCCCCCTTCATGCATTTATCATGCAGCTCTCCAGCGCTGGCACTACACACACACTTCTTTTTTTAGCATTACAAGCTACAGTAGAACCCCGAATCAATACATTGCTGTGAAACCCAAACCTAAAAAGTCTAACCCAACCACTGACTACTAAGCAGATTATTTTTGGTTGCTTCTGATTCCTGAAAACAGAGGAAAGTGTAAATTTTCTAAATGAGGAGAGTATAAATTTCCTAAATGAATTTACCCTTCAGTGTTGGAGCAAAAAATACCAAGCAGGTAACTTTTGATATCTGACAAGAGAGGATGACTCTCTATATATTTATGTATAGAGAGAGTCATTTAGGTTTGATCATGTTTATTCTCAAAACAGGCGTATGAAAATGTTTCACTTCCAAATCATTTGAAAAACAGTGTTAACAAAAAAAGGTTAATGGAAAGGCTGTATGGGCCAGAAAAACAACATAGTGTCTTTTACATTTGTTATTCAAAACATTAGCATAAGCTATTCAAGCATCATAAAGAGCTTAATTTCCTCATTTCAGGCCGACTATTCACCTGTTCAAATGAAATGTACCATATTATAATCAAACAGAACTGCAACTGAAAAAAACATGTTTTTACAGGAAGGTGTCACATTGCTCCATTGTTTTAGCAGTCAGAGGTGAGATGCACCGATGCACATCTGTTGGGAATTTGGAGACCAAACAGAGGATAGTAGGCTGGACAGCAACTTCAGGATTTATCAAATATTTGACGGAAAATAAATAAATGAAATTATCATGTGGTCGTACCGAATTCAAGGTAGCATTTCTGTTCTGGAACAATGAAATATAATTTTGTTTTCAGTTACATTTCTGAACCTTATAAAATATTGCTCATTTCCAATTTTCTGTTTTTATTAGTCCTTGAGTCGGTTTGAAGCGCTGCTACAAATTCTCCCTTAAGGAAAGTAGGTACAGTACGCTCAATGAATTTCAGATGTGAGAAATAATTGAACCCATTCATCTCTCCCAAATGTGTTTCTCTGGAACTACAGAGCATATAACATGCTCCAACAATCAATATGAAGTGTGCATAAAATGTATTGATTACTTACATAGAACATAAAAATAAAAATGTTTTCCCTTTACAGCCAGTGACTTATATTCTTATCTACACCATTCCAAATGACATATTGGCTCTTCCCAAATATAGTACCAGTGTTGCCCACATTAGCAGAAAGAAAGAAAGAAAGAAAGAAACAAAGAAAGAAAATGTTCTGATTTTTTGACCTACCTCTTGTTCTTTATTACTGTAAATAAGTGCCACCTGAGGTGCTGCAGTATTATTCATTTGTGTGATTGTTACATTCCGGATGCAATAATAAAAATAAATAAATAAATAATAATAAGTAAAATAGGTGATTTCATTTTACCTTGTCCTAGTTTATGTGTGTTTTTGTGTCATCCCACCAAAATACAGTATCTTTGCAAATATTCAAGAGAACATGAGAGAACATGAAACAAAAGCTCAAAGCTTGATGAGGCTGTGGGACACAGATGACCCAGGTAAAGAATGCCTGAGGCAATGCCGGGCACACAGGATGTTGTAGTCCCTTGACTGCCTTGTTTACTTTCATTTAAAGTGGGAAAATCCACCCATTTTTTCCACAAATTGTGAGGTCTAAGTGATGTTTACAACTACGCTTCTGACATGATTATGCAAAAAAAAAAAAAAAGAAACATTTTGAGATGCTTGCACATGCTGCTGACACCCCCTGTGAGAATTTGTGTGTGTGTGTGTCTACCCAAGACAGAAACATGAAGTGGCGCGGCAGGCAGCAACCAGAACCCATGGGAATAAGGATGAAGTAGGTGGATTAACATGTTTGGACAGGGAGAGTGATTGTTTGAACAGTGTCTCTGACTGACTGACTGGCTGAGGAACAACATTGACTCTTTGGTAAAGTGAGAGAGATCGCCCTAAGCTCCAGACTTACCAGTCTGTGTGCGTGCATGCGCGTGCGTGTGTGTGTGTGTGTGTGTGTGTGCATGGGAGCATGTTTGTTTTGTGTGCATTTTCAAGAGTGAACGACATAATGCCTATCTGAAACATTTTGGACCGAGCAGTTCTAAGAACTATTTTGACAGGAGCTGCCGACTGGGGAGGTTCACGCCGCCAAGAACAATGAACAGCACCAAGATGGAGGTCGCTGTGTGAACGGTGCAGAGTGTTTGCTGTGCGTTGTGAGTTTGGAATAAAACACGCTCAATAAAGGGAAAGGGAAAACAATCCACAGGTGTTGTCGGAGAAATCTTGATATTAATGTGTATTGCATACATTACTGTAACTTGTATATCATTTAATTGGTTTTGATGTCTAATAATAATCATCTGAAAACAAACAAAGCTAGTTTAACTGACTAGTTTGCTAATGGCTCATGTGCTGAGCGGCAGCATGTAAGGGCCCTTTAGAATCAGAGTGTGTGTCAACGAAACTATCAATACTTATTCAAGTA